>JAADJG010000309.1:0-43215 GCA_012932025.1 Fusarium austroafricanum | reverse complement strand
GCGTTACACATGGCGGCGGCATTTGGGCATTATGCTGTTGTTCGTCTACTATTACAGACGAATGATTCATGCATTCAGATGCGGGATATCGATGGAAAAACAGCGCTGCATTGGGCGGCGGAGAATGGAGATGAGGCAGTAGTGAAACTGCTCTTAGAAAGACGGGCGGACAGGCGCATAGAGGATGAAGAAGGCCAGGACGCCCTTCAACTGGCGATAAACGGGCAAAGAGCCATGGAGATGGAAGCTGAAAAAAAGCCTGGCGAGCAATTAGGGCCACATTTGAAAGGATATGCTGCAGTCGTGAGTTTGTTAAGAGAGGGTAGACAGTAGACAGTTGACTTCAGGTTTCGGATAATTTTATTATAAGTTATTATCGAGCTCTATTCAACTTACCTAGTTCTTATAAACTTACCATTCCCTTACCTAGACTCAGCTCACAAGTTTGCCCGAGGCCACTAAAGGTTGGAGACAACATAGGGCATGTGGCATTTCCCCAGACTTTGCAAACGTTGGTTCTACCCCGCATTTACTGTCACTGTCAGTCGGAGGCGTTTAGCCGTGTTTGCGGAGCCGACTGACAAGTTTGTCGATCTTCACAAGTGATACCGAATGAAGTTAGTGAGTCGCATTCACCGGAATCGGCTCCGACTTTACTTAAATCTGTTGGGTTTGATCTGAAGTGAAGCGGCAAACTCTAACTAGGTTGGGTATCATGGATAACAGAAGACAAACAAAGATTGGAAGAAGCAGCCGATTGACATCAATTCACTGAGCTACTGGTGGCCAACCGTTGAGGTTCTGGATGTCCACGACATGAGCTGATCCTCTTGTTTACGCACAGATAAATAAGCGAAAATGAAGATGTGACCTTTCACAAATGTTCTTGAGTAATAACATTGCATGGCGACCCACTTGCCGACCTTCCATATGCAAGGCTTGCTAGTGCTTAGTGAGTCTGTATTGTGGAAGTCTTGCTGGGCCGTGCTGCAATACAACGCTCTGCACAAGCCCCCAATGTTACCCCGTGGGGTTTATCAGTCTCATCTAAACTTTGACCCTACATCTGGGGAGCAGGGGAGATATTGCGGTACACGGCTGATCATCGCAGCCGATCCTGCAGGTGCTGTACTTGGCATAGCGTCTAGACCGGGCAACTAATTGCCGACTTTACATAAGGTCCATGCTTCAGGTGCCTTGACCAGGTTTGGGCAACGTGGCTTTCCGTGTCCTTCGCATGGGTGCCTTTTACGAGCCCTGGCCGGGAGCCGACTCGCTTCCCCGTGAAGCATGGCGATTGAGTCAAGGGATACTGCATTAGCATGGTAATACCGTATACTTCCGGAGAAACGGGGCTTTGGCTTGAGCTTCAACCCCGGCTTCGTAACTGTACCCCAGATCCAACAGTCTCTGAGGCGACCTGACTTGCGGGGAAGTTGCTGAGTACATATTTGGGATCCTGCCATCTCCCTGCTGAATCTGTTCCCCAAATTATCCCCCTTCTTCACAACCTTAGCTTTGCTGTAGCACATTTATCCTTCAACATGTCTACCCCAACTGAGAAAGCCTCCAACGAACACCGAGATGATGTTCTCGGAAAGACTCAAACTACTGGAAGCATCTCTATGTCTCCTGAGTTGTTCGAGCAGCTGTACCTGGCACCTCACAGTCGCGTCAAGGGAGACTTGCGACTCAAGTTTGGCAACCCAACACCCTTAGGTAAGACTACAGCCTGCGCAACTTGGACTTGGTTGACTGACGCATGCTAAAGCTTTGGGCGGCTTCCTTCTCTGTACGACTCCCGCTTCCATGGCATTGCTTGGATGGGGAGGTGCGGGAGGTTTTGGAGCTGGTGCTAACGTGTAAGTAACAACCAACAATCCACTGTACTCATTCTAATCACATTATAGTGGCGCTTACTTCTGGTTTGGTGGTCTTCTCATGCTCCTCGGCGGCATCGGTGAATGGGTATGAATGATCTAGCCCCCAAAAAGGTTGGAAAGACTGTTCTTAACAAAGATATAAAACAGATTCTCGGCAATACCTTCCCCTCGGTTCTGTTCGGTCTCTTCGGCGGTTTCTGGTTTACCTTTGGTTCAACCATTGTCCCTGGGTACAATGCCTATGGGATTTACTCAAAAGGAGCCACAGCAGAAGGGCTGAGTGAACCTCAGTTCTATGCTACGTTCTCCTTCTTCCTCATCTCGATGGCGATTCTGTGCGCAATCTTTGCTATTGCAAGCATTCGAACCAACATTGTCTTGTTCGTTATTCTGGTCATTTTAGTTCCATGCTGTGAGTCTCCTACATTACCTGTGCCTGAAGGCTATGACTAACAAATCTCGTTACAGTCTCCTGCTTGTCTGCCTCCTTCTTCGCCGTCGCCAATGGCGAAAGCGATAAAGCGAATACATATCAGCATGCTGGTGCTGCAATCCTTCTGGTTGTGTCAATTCTGGGATGGTATATCTTCCTGTCGCATATTCTGCAGTCGGTCGACTTTCCCTTCTCCCTTCCGCTCGGTGATCTCTCTGTTAGAGTTCCTGGTGGAACCAAAAAGGTCGTCGAGGAAGAGAAGGTGTAATCTGTTGGAGTGGCGGGACTCATCCATTTCAAGAGTACTGGTTAAACAACTGGGTACTTGAATACCGGGCGAACAATGGAAGGACATGGTCTATTGAGGATCAAAAGGATTCAAAATAAATAGTTACAGATTTAGTACTGAAGAATGGAGTTGTGGATAATTGTTGATCTTAATCGTCGGCTTCTCTGACCTATATGCTGAATGCTTCGGTTCTATTGAAGTCCTTGTAGACTACTCAGGTCCGTGTTGAGGTAATTTCTCCTTACAATACTACCAAATCGACCGTTGCAAGTAGTTAAGCCACGATGCGCCATAATGTTGGACGCTTTCACTGTGCTAACAAGCAGTCAGTTCATCAATTGATCGGTTCACAAGGTCCACCCCCAGTCTTGATCCCCGCAGCACCGGGGCACCGCTAAAGGGCCACTAACTAAATCCTCTTCAACCAATTATAATCTCGCAAATACAAAAACTTGGACGAATGGAACGCCCTGAGTCGTAATGAGTTAGCGCCGTGCGGGGAAGAGAGAATTTGGTGGAACCGCTTGAATATCTATCAACCCAACGAACCCAGCTTCTCGCCTTGTTTCTTTCCTCTACTCTTACTCTAGTCCCCACAAACGCATCGCATCTTACCATACCCTTGGGCCCATCAGACCCTCTTTTATAATTTCACTATTGCACCGTCACTTGCGATCGGCCTTATCAGTTCTCGTTGCCACGTGTTTGGACCCTCCTTACAAGATGTCGGAACCCAAAGTCCGGAGGCAGAACCACTCTTGCGATCATTGCAGGAGATCCAAGAAAGCATGCAATGGATACATCCTCAATGAAAAGGCTGCAGACTCGCCTAATGCGACTTCACCAACCTCTGGTACCCAAATTTGTAAGTAGCTCACTGTGCATCGCTCTCTTGGCCCACCGTTGACCATATCCCTTGTTCTACCAGACGGAGAGACTGAGCGAACTCTTAAACCTTGCTCTTATTGTGTCAGAACAAAGAAAGTCTGCAGCTTGAACCCACAATGGGGCAAGACTCGATCCAGATCTCGAGTCAGTGAGACTGCTTCAAGCATTGCCAGTACCTCTGGAGACAGCTCCCAGAGTAAGAGAAAAAGGGATGATGTACCCGTTACATCTCCCAGTGCAAAGGATTGCGATTTGATAGCAGACAACATGCTACAGATGCTGCAAGCATCAGCTACGGATCGGAGTCTTCCTTGGAGCACCCCCCTTGTCAACCCAGACGTTTCGCCCTTCTCTATGAATCAGCCTCTCGATGCTCAGTGCCTTGCCATGAACTTCTCCAGTCCTGGCAGCGCTTCAAACACAATAGCCCAAGACTTCAACGATGAAGGTCTGCCAGAACACGATTCGCATGCACCAGCCGATCTATTTGATAATTCGACAACGTATTCGGGCTCGCAGGACTTTGGCATTAACACGCTTTGGGACTTTTCAGAGGTAAATTCAGCTCATCAGGACAATCTATCATCGACGGAATCTCATTCCAATAGGGATCATGTCGTTCAAGCAAAACAAAGAGCTCGCTTGCCATCCAACGACTGGTCCGGATACCCCAATTTCTCGCCATCTCCATTCACCAGCGATTCTCTGATCATGCAAACCTCAAACCGATATATGATCACCGAGAGCCTTCTTCAGATATATCACGATGTCCTCGAGAATAATCTTGCATGCTGGCTGGCTGAGGACAACTGCCCATACAAGTTACAAGCTGCCGATCGTGATAGATCAGGATCAGAAACCCGTTTGGCTATTACCCCAGGGTCCTTTCGTCAGACTAAGAACCTCCCACCTGACTGGGGAGCAGCTTGGTCAAACAGGATGTATCGCCGTGTCGTGGAGCTAGATCGAGCGGCTCAAGCAGCTAGACTGGTCAGGCTAACACGCTCTGAAAGTAAAGCGGCATCCAGAGTGCTGGATCTCGTCATCATGGCTTTCACAACGCAATGGGCCCAGGGTCACCGTCGACAAGAGAAATTCCCAGCGGGAAGTGACTTTGAATCGGACTTCGCAGACGACTTGGCTGATTCTCTCAACCAGGAGTTTGAAGAGAGTTTGCAGCAATCAGTTTGGGAACAAGCAAAGAGAGCACTTCAAGATGTTGCTGATGTCGAGTCCTACCGCGTTATCTACGCTGAACTTATATTTGGTCTAACGCAGAAGCCTTGGGCCAGCGACGGATATGAACCAAAATGCACCTCGCGAACCAGAAAGAAGAGTGGCAAAGGGATCAAAGAAACTACAATGCCAGAAATAATCGAGATCATGTCTCAGGAAGGTCCCCATACCTATTTGGAACGCGCCACTAGGAAGATCCATGCACTAAAGTTCCGCTTTGAAGCCAGTGAATCCGGTTTCACGGAGACAAGTAAACAGCACTCGCCTCGACGATTGACAGAAGAGAATAGACGCACCATCGGTTTGCTTTACTGGTTGGCCGTCATGTTTGATACGGTCTCTTCTTCCATGAATGAACGACCAGTTGCACTGGCCGATGAAGATTGCCAACATGAGGATGCTGATGAGCTCCTCGCAGATACTATGGAGGCTGCACAGAAGAGCCGACAAGGAAGCAAAAGATGGGAGATGGAGCTCTTCATCCAAGACGACGCGTCAAAACCGACTATGGTAACACGCTGGCCATGCCCCTACGATGATGCAATGCAAACAGTTGCCAAGTCAGCGCCTGTCAAGATTCTTATCTATCGCCATCTTTCATACCTCCAAAATGCGCTGAGAAAACGAGAGGCTCCCCAAGTAATCGAGGAGATCATTCAGCAAACAACGTTGCTGTATCGATATTGGAACATGACACACGGAACCTTTTTCCGAGACTTGATCAAACACTACGATACAGTTCCGCCCCGCATCCGAAGCTGGTTCTTCTGCATCGCCGTGCCGTGGCATCTTGGTGCTTTGATGCTAGCAGACGTGCTAGAGTTTATTGATACCAATAGCCTAGGCCTTGATGAGGCCCGCCAGAAGCGACTCAGCGGCAATGTTGCGGCCCGTATACGAAAGGCGAGTGCCATTGAGCTTGCTGACCTGGCACAAGTGACAACACCGTGTATATTCCATGAAGCGGGTATGACTGCAGCACAGCTTCCTGACTACCATTTTGCTGTGAGCGAGGGGCCATTATTGACGGAGCCGTGGACTGTGATTCTTATCAGAGGATTTACAAAAGCTTGCATATTTCACTTGGACATGGCGGACGACTTTCAGCAACATGAAGGAGACTTGTTAGGCCACGATAGTGAGGACTTTCAGGATAGTTTACGACGTGCAGAGTATTGTATTCGGGCGCTCTGGTGTCTTGGGAAGAAGTCGGAGATGTCGAGGAATATTACGAAGGTGCTTGTTGGAGCTTTGCGAGAGTTGCAAATATGATATTTTACTGGGTTGCTTTGAATGAATTTGGTTGGAATTGGTACTAGATAGGCTAATTTGGCGTATAAGTCGAGCTTGCAAATCCTTGCTCTGAAATATTAAAAGCCAATATGTTGTAGGTTGTCTCTCGTCATTCTAAGATGCCCATTCCATCGGCTTGACCATTCCACAAATCCATGTCAGTTGAGTCATAGAACCCCATAGTATCTTCTGCTAGAAGGAATTTAAGCTCGGTGCCAAGTCCGAGTTGCTCTATCTCAGATACTGTCCCGAAGGTTCCAAGAAAGTCATGAGCAGTTAAACCCAACGTCTCCGCTTCATCAAAGTTATTCATGTCGTAAACTGTGGCCTGCATTGGAGGGTCGATCGAGTCATCATGGCAGGCCTTCGGTGCAGGCGGATTTTGTATCCGAGGAATGCTGATCGTTTGATGAAGTGTCTTGATCACAAGAGCTGCACTTGCGGCTGCACCGAAGAAGTCGCCCATTCGCTCCAGCACCTCAACTCCTTGTGATAGAGCCTTTCGAGCTACTGAGGCAACAGGTCCATCATTGTGATAACTCATGAGAAACCCAACCAGGGTTATCGCGGCATTCCATTGGCAGTTGAAAGGTTCGTACCAGCCATCTAGAATGTCGTATTGTTTGTATGCCTGGTACAGCAGTTGTGTTGTTGCTGCTGCGTGCATGGCGCAAGCCTCTGCTACTTTCAGTACTTCAGCCGACGGGGCTACTCTACAATCCGTACGGATAAGAGATTGGTTTATGCATGACCGCCCAGTGGTGAGCATCAGTTCATGATAGAATAGCTCCAACATCAAGCGCTGTCGGCGTAACCAGATGGGCGCAAATGGCTCAATCTCGATTTCTGAAAGATCAGTAGAAAGAGGTTTTCCGTCTCCTCGTCTTTCCGTCTTGAGCGTACTGGGAAGGGATGCAGCCCAGGTACGCATATTGTCCATACCATTAGCTATTACTCTTGCTTGTCCGTCTGCTAGATGGTCTATATCAAAGAACTTGTGGTGTAAAGCTTCATTGAAAGCCGAGCGGACTATTTCCGTGAGCTTAGTCCTTTCTTTCATGTAGTTTAGCTGCGCCACTCCACTCGAGGTCTTGTCTCCCTCTGGTAAGAACGGGAATATTGATTGAGTTTGGGTCACCCATGGTCGACCCAGGCGAATGCAAGACCGAGTTTCAAGCAAGAATAGGATACACCAGGCTCGTTTTCGTGCCTCTCGCTGTTTGGTCGACAAGTCATCTCCAGGTGGAATATGCAGTCCAAGAGTATATGCTGTACGAGCCGCAACACCAAGCATGTTCTGAGCCATGTTCTGATACGAAGCATTGGCCAGATAAACGGCTGACCATAGTTGGCACTGCAAAGTCTCGATCGTTGGACTTTCCAGGTTGTATGCCATCAGCTTCTGGCAGCGGTGGTAGAGCCAACGACCGGCAATAGTAGCATCGTGAATGTCAATCTCGGCAACAGAATTTGACTGGCGTGGCAGAGATGTAACGCCAAACTGCATACACAGAGCAATGACAATATCGACAAGTGCTGAGGGCTTCCTCGTACTCCCGATAGCGTCAGACCATAGTGATTTATACAGGGACTTAAACTCTTGCTCATCTAGAAGCTGATAGCAACAGTGCCATGAATCCCAAAAGAGATCAAGAAAGTATGCTTCCTGAGTTGCCGAAAGATTCTTTCCAGAGAGTGTGCTCTCCGTCAATCCGCTTGTTGCCGTCGTCATTCTATCGTGACATGGCAATGGTGGTTTCTCTGACTCGATGTCAGGAGTACACATTGCATGTGCCATAGACCGGCTAGCCGAGTTAGGAATTAGAGTCTGAGGCTCTTGAAGATGCGGATCACGGGCTTTGAGGTGGGTGCTAATGCAGTGGATAAAGTAGTACGTAGACGAAGGCCCATAGAACTGAGTGTTGGCCGCTGATGACGATATGGTTGTAGTGGTGTCCAACTGGACTCCGTCACTGTTATATGAGGCTAAGCTTGGCGACGATTCATCTGAGCCGAATGGCGTTCTGGTCTCCTCTTTTGGTGTTTCAATGTTGGCTGCTTTGAGTTGTGCTTCGAGCTCTCTCACTCGTCCTCTCAACATGTCAATCTCCCTGAGTATCAGATATTAGTAGACATTTAATCACGAGAATAATTAGAGTATCTGATTCTTCATACCTCATCGCGCGTGAAAGATTCCATGTCGGATTTCGTGCCGTTGTGCTACTACATTGCCATCCCCTGTTGGAGCAGTTTCTACATGGGTAATTGGTGTCGCATTTGACTCGATGGAGTCGGCATGAGTCGCATGCTCGAGTTACCTGATTGCGCTTTGCCTTTGGGTTCGGCGTAGCTGTTGGGTCGCAAGCAGAGAAAGTCCCAAACATGTTTATAGCTAGTCAAACGGACGTAATAGTGAGTTATTGTCGGCATAGTAGTATGGTAAGCTGGAGGGGTATGAAATACTGTGGGGCTCGTCAGCAAAGATCGGAGTTAAGATAAACTGATTAAAGCCGATCAGCGTTAGTCACTTTTTCTTCTCGTAAGGGCATAGGATAGTACCAGGCCGTTGGCTAATCCATTATATTCTAAAACCGAACTGAAAAGTCTACTCCTTCTAATGCAGTGCAACTAATTGGCAAGAAATAGACCCGTGTCTCAATTAGTAAACACCCAATGCCTTGGCAATCGCCTCAGCCACTCCCTGAGAAGAAGCTGGGTTCTGGCCCGTGATGATCTTGCCATCAACAACGACCTTCTCACCGAGGGGACCATCCTCAGCCTTCACAAATTTGCCCCCACTAACCTCACCCAGTCTTTTCTCAAGGCTGAAATCCATATCTTCGGTAAATTGAAACATCTCTTCACCGACATCATCGAAACCAGTGACCTGCTTGCCCTTCAAGATCGAATCGCCTGAGGCCGTGGTTGCATTGACGAAAGCAGCAGGGCCATGGCATACTGCTGAAATGACCTTGTCCTGAGAGTGGAAATCACGGAGAAGGTCCTTCGAGTGCTCATCGTGAACAAGATCCACCATAGGACCATGTCCACCGGGGTAGAATACGGCATCAAACTCGGAGGCACGTCCAGCCAGATCGCTCAGCTTGACAGTGTTCTTCCAGACTGATGCATAATTCTCAAGGAAGTCTTTGCAAATAGGGTCTTCCTTGAAAAGCTCCACAGATGTAGGATCAAGTGGAGATTCGCCGCCTTGGGGAGTTGCGTAAACAAGCTCGGCGCGAGGGTTCAGAATGTGAAACGGGTGAGCAAGCTCAGGCTACTTGTATTAGGAAAGTTCATAAGGCAACTAGAATGGAAGACTCATACTTACCAGATACCATCCAATTTGCTTTCCTGTCTTAGGGACCTTGCCGGCAGAGGTAAGCACGACAAGGATTCTGGGCTTTGAGGATGCCATTTTTAATAGAGCCAAAGTTTCGAGATAGGTATTTGGAAGTTAGAAAGGGATAAAATAGTTGCTGGAGTGTGTCTGAAAGCTTGGAAGAGTGCTGTGACATTTCAACTTGACAGAAGCATCCTTGGGCATTATATACTTGGAGTTAATACTATAGCTGCTCTAAGGAGCAACGGAGTGGTTTCTAAACTCCGGCGATACTTCTTCTGATTACAAACAGTGCCTCTTTGTGCTGAGTACTGACTGGCTCTTTCTTGTTGTAGCTGCCCGCTGACTCCGTTGCTCCTTTGGGAAATGTGGATGAGTCCCCGTACGAGGAAATGGCTATGATTGGCCAGCATTTTCCATCTATAACTTTGGCCTTTCCAACATACGAGGTTATGGCTGTAATTGGTCGCTGATTTATAATCTTGGTCCGACTCTGGTTAACCTTTTTTAATCCGACATTTAAAGATGCCTGTCTAGATTTAAGTCTTAATATGGCTATCCTTATCTGATCTGAGATTGATAAAAATAAGAAGGTGGCTGTGCAGCTACGGTGACTAGATGCACAAGCCACAACCCCTCAGTCAGCAGTAAGACGCAAAGGAAAAAAAGCTCAATCTTTCATCATAGACTGGAAGAAGAGAATTCTTTGCTTCTTATCAGCGTTTGGAATCCATCGTGGCTTCTTTATCGTCGAGGCTTTGCGCTCTTTGCGAAGGCATGTTCAAAGGGGAGCTTCCGAATGCCGACCAGTGGCTTCCGTATCATCACACCAGAGCAGATCTACTCGCTGCATTAGATCATGGCTGCTTTATCTGTCGAACAATTATTAAAAGCCGTTTCTGGAATAAAGCTCATGAACATATTTTTGAACAATTTTCAATATCAGTTTTGCTACAGCAGAGAAACATCTGGCCTTATTTTCAAGTCGGTTAACATTCGTCTATTATCAAAGAGTTTGGGCTGGGGTTTTAGAAACGAGGTATATTTTAGAAAGATTCTTGGTAAGATATGAGTATACTTGCGACTATTAATTCTTCCGATTTAGAGAATAGGTAAAAAACAAGTAATTGGCTTCTCCACTCCGCCGACCCATCCTTTTGATTCTGCACTTCCTCAAAAGTGGATAAAAGAGTGCCTCGACAACCATGCAAAATGCCAGGTGGATGATCTGTTATGTCGCCCAACAAAGACTATTAGAGATCATCGACTCCAATCGTATTAGACTTGTCGAGACTCCAATGAGGTTGACAGGGCCATACGTCTCCTTCTCTCACTGCTGGGGCAATCAGGAGATGCTGATGTTGACGGCCGAGAATCTGGACCAATTTCGTACCGTGATTCAAGTGGCAGATCTTCCCAAGAAGTACCAAGAAGCTATTCTTTTGTCAATTCGTCTAGGTGTCAATTTCATCTGGATCGACTCGCTCTGCATGACGGCAGCGCGAGGCTGTAACTATGAAGAAGGTCTATGGCCGTTCCTGGCTCAACATGTGCTCTGCCGCAGCCAGCGACATCAGCGGTGTGAGCTTTTGCGGAAGAGATCCTATGATATTGGAGTCTCTGACCATAACTTCATCTTGGGATGGCCAAGTAGAGACAAGCCTTGAATTTGAGAATGACGCATTGTGGGATGACATAACGGACTCTCCACTAAGGAAGCGGGCATGGGTCTTTCAAGAATGGTACCTTTCACCTCGGTCCCTTATCCTCGGCTATAGTCAATTTTGGTGGCATTGTCGAAAGCGAGTGGCCTGCGAGCGATATCCAGACAGATACCCAATGGGAAAACGCTTTGAATCAATGAAAGACAACAGAGAGAAACCAACACCGTGGTTTTCAAGTGCCCAGCCTTGGGAGACGTATGTCCTAAACTACGCTAGGACCCATCTAACCCATGAGTCCGACCGGTTGATTGCATTCGCCGGAGTTGCTCAGACATTTGAGCAAGTTCAAGAGATAGCATATGAGCATTTTCAGAAATACGCCAGGCCCGACGGGATCATTGACTATCCCAGAGCTGTCCACCGATTAGCCAGCTCATAAAGATACCTGATCAGTATCTCGCTGGCCTATGGCGCTCACATTTGCCCCAAGCTCTGTGTTGGGGGGTTGATAATACCTTCACCAGATCAACGCGAACGTCTCAATACACGGCCCCCTATTAGTCATGGGCTTCAATGACATGTCCTATTCAGCTAGCGAGTGTCACGCCATTCTCCGACGACACATTTGTCTCTGTTGAATCGGTTTCGGTCAAACATGCCGTTGAAGGCCACAGTACAGGCGTTGTTGAAGGCGGATATACTAAAGTTCATGGGCATCTTATCGGGCCATCGACTTTGGAACACCAGGAATTGCCAAAGATTGACTCTAATGGTCGTATTGACGTCGAAGATGACGATTGTCGAAAATACTTGCCAAAGCTTACTGACGGTGGCAGTTTTGTTTGACACCTGGGAAGGAGTATTACACCCTGATGAAATGAATGACAAAAGACATATCCGATAAGATAGTCCTTCTACTATCTTACTTGGACAATCTTAACCCATGTCTCGGTGAGCAAGGTATCGTCGATAACGCATCGAGAAAGACGGAACGATTGCATGAAGCCAAGGGTCATTTTTTTTGCTTACCTGTTGTACGGAGTATGTGCTTTACGAAGAATGGGCGTTTTATATCTGAGGGTGCGTTTAATACTTTATACTGCCTTGCCTTATACCAGCCTGCACACCAGCATACCGTTTTTCATCGCATTGGTACTGTACGGTTTGAGAAGAATACCGAATGAACAATTCGAAGGCACTTATCCTAAAACGAAAATCACTATCTTATAAAAGTGCATCATACTGAGTACAGTCAAATTAATTATCCTCATTATTATTACAATCCGCGTCGTTTGGTAGAGGAAGGCTCCGATCCACGTTCATAAGCAGACAACTGTTAGCCTTATCGACCAGTATGTCCAGATGACGGTAGCTTCCACGAAACCTTGTTCCAACAATCCTTACCGTCTCCATCAATGTGTCAATAGCACCGATGTCCATAGTCGAACCTTGACTTCCCAATGGTACTAGTGATAGAAGATCGGCTAGTGAACATCCAACATCGAAGACCTTCTCCACGATACCAATACCATTAGCTTCAAATGCCTGGGTCGGTACCAACTGAGAAACAAGAACAATATCATGCGCAATGCTGGCCGGGTAATGTAGCGACATGACATCCTCGCTGTTGGCACCAGAGAGTAGTCTTTTCGAAGCGCACAGCTTCCAGACAACAACCTTTAGCCACTGTCTCGATATAAGGAGATCTGCTTGCTGAACCTGAGAATGATTGGAAAGATTCGGCAGTGCATACTTGAGTAGACACTGCAACTTTGACAAGTTCTCAAAATCCGTCGATGTCGAGGCGGTTGGAAGGTTCCATTGTGAGATGAAGTCTTGATTGAAAGGGCGAAAGAGTGAGATGAGATCAAGGAAGCCGAGCAGGATCTCAGCATCAGAAGACAATGGCTCAATGACTGGGAGTTTCAAGGTGTCTTGTAATCTGATGGGTCGATTTCTTTGCAGCGCATATGCTCTCTCGGTGATGAAGAGAACCCAGAACATGCGTTGGGCGTATGTTGTAAATAGTGAGTCGCTGGAGTCTGTATAGGTGGCCTCCTCGTCAAGGTGTAGTGCTTGAAGCATTGTTATAGCTTCTTGCAGATAATACCATGACGAGTTATCCTTTTCCATTGAGAAGAAGGCAGCGTGGAGGAAGAATGATGTTCGAATATGGGTCAAGGATGGATATTCGATAATATTACAGTTCTCTCTTGCCCGAAGGGTTTCTGCTATCAAGAAGTCGGCAGGTGGGATTGTTAGATCGTTAGGTGAAGGTGGGAGGATTTCCGGTGACAGTGCAATAACAGCACAGCACGCCGTAATAAGACCGTATTGTTCCACTGTTGTTGGAGTATGTTCAAGCTGCGGGCGGTGCAGGATAGGCGTCAGTGGATATTTATGCTTGAAGTAAGCATCAAGGCACCATTGAATGACTTCGTCTGTCATCCGAGGTGATTGGATAAACTGGTCTGGACATGATGGCGACACGGCAGTGTTGGACTCAGAGCAGGGAGAGTCTTTTTCGGGGCTGACAGTCGTTGCTGTAGGTCTCTGCAGCGGTCTTCGTACAAATCTTGGGCCTTTGGGCCCGGTCTTTTTATGCACGGCCAAATAGGTGCAACTCAGGTCCAAGCTTTTGCAATTGAAGCAAGGCCTACAGCCATCACAGCGAATCTTTCGTCTGTGACAGACATCGCATGCTTTTCTGACTTTGGTAGGCTTGTTTGAGGCTGCTGCAGGCGGCGACATGACCTGAGTGAAAGGATTAGAAAGGGCTTGGCCGACAAAGTTTGAAGCTTGCGGGGATTGGCTTTTATAAATGCGGAGAACACGCCAGCTCTGACTCTAGCTCTCGCTATGCTTCAATGGACCAACGCCACCAGGTCCACTAATTTAGCTTGTAGTTCCAAAGTTGGCCGAATAAGGTGATTAATGAGTTCATCGTACATACATGATGATCAAGCATTGATCACATTAATTGGTCTTATATCAGATAGGGAAATAATTATCAAGAGAAGAAATTTTATTCACTAAGATCAACTAAAAACGCCCTCCATATTTATTGCATCCGTCATCCATAGCAAACAATCCCAAGCGTACTCCCGGCATCCTTTCCACGACTATCACTTCTTCTCCGCGCGAGGCTTTTGCACAACAGTATCGTCATTGACCACAAACTCGGAGAACTTTCTGGGAGGTACACCTTCAGCATACAGACGATCAATATCATGGTAGGTTCTGTTCTTTGTCTCAGGCTGGAACCAAAACAGGGTTGCCAGGATGAAAACTTCAGCGCCGACAAACAAGAACATGACCTTTCCACCCCAGTTCAGCTGATCAGGGTTGATAAAGAACGGGAAGACCGAGGACAACATAAGAGCTGTGAGCTGTTGGCAAACGAGACTGAAAGCAATGGTCTTGGGACGTGTCGCCTGAGCAGCAGTTTCCTGAGCAACTGCCCATCCAAAGCAACCAACAGTAGCAGTATAAAGCATCGACCAAGTGATCATGAAGGCGAGAAGGGCGGTGTTCGCAGCTCGGTTGGCGGTGCCTGCCATTGAGGTACCAGCGATGATGATAGACCAGCAGCAGAGGAGTGTACCGCCTCCAATGAGGGACTTTCGTCGAGGAAGAACGTCGGAGACTGTGACGGCGAAAAGGTTGGACAGGAACTGAAGAGTCGAGGAGATAGCAGTGAGACCGAAGGGATCAGCTTGGCCAATAAGCTCGAAGTAGTAGGTCTGATAAGTGTCTGCAAAGGTTAGTGCATTGTTCAATACTGATCGTATGTTGCTGGATACTCACTGGCAAAGTATCCACCAGAGAAGTTCTGAGACTGCAATCCCATGACAGCAATAAGAGTTCGAGATCGGTGTTCCTTGGAGAAGATAGCCTTCCAGCTGGTCTGCGAGGCCATGCTGGCTTCACCCGCAGTAACCTCAAGTTCAGACTTGATAAACTCAAGCCTCTCTTCAACATCGATAGTAGGACCGTAAAGCTTGATGATGGCCTTTCGAGCATCGTCGTCTCGTCCCTTCTTGACATACCAGACCGGCGATTCGGGCAGGAAAGGCAGGCCGATGGCGAAAAGTGTAGGAACAAGGAATGTCATGACAAAAGCAAGACGGAAACTCCATTCTCCCTTGATCTTGGAAGATCCGAAACCAGTAAGGGACGACAGGAAGAAGCCCAGTACAATGATGACGTTGGTAAGAGAACTCAGGGAGCTTCGAAGAGCAGCTGGCGCATTCTCCGTGACATACAGCGGTGGTGTAACAGTCGAGAGACCGACTGAGAGACCAAGAAGGAGTTTGGAGACGAACAGAATGGGCAGGCTTGGGGCGAAGACGAGGGCAAAAGACGAGGCGATAGATAGAGCGATGGCAGTCCAGAGCACAGCCTTTCGACCAAGGAAATCAGCGAATTGACCGGCTAGGAAAGCTCCAAAGACCTGTCCAATGGTACTAGCAGCGTTCCAGAGAGACTGCCAGAGCGCGGGAATAACGTATTGGTCGCCAGTTTTGTAGTATTCGCCATAGACTTTGCGAAACTCGGGAAAAGCAATTGCGACGCCTGAGAGACCCTGATCATAACCCCAGCCGAAGACCAGGGACATGATGTAGAGCGACCATAGGACGAAACGTTTGTCTTTCTTCAAGTTTGTCCAAAGGCGCTGGTATTGCTGCTTTGGTGTGAGGTCTTGTGCATCAATGGCTTTTTGGACGGCCACAGAGTCGGAGGCGGGTGCCTTTTCGACGTGGTCGGACACAATCGCCACGGGCTCAACCTTGGATGCCATTCTGAGTAGAGTATGAAGAGTGATTGACGAAGTAGCTGAGATGATGTGAGACTGTTGCTGAAGATCTCCTGGTGGTTTGAGACGCGCTCCCTTCAGGATTATATATCCATTTCGCAAGTGTAGTGAGAATCAACTCGGTATCCCCAGGAAGTCGTTAGAGACAAAATGGATCCCCATGGGGAATCGAAAGAGCCAAAGTCGCCCCCAGGTCATCGGCCGACGAGAATCAGCATGTCACCAGTCTACAGCTAAGTCCGGGAACTGGGGCAAGGGTGAAATGGGTGAATTTCTATTGGTCTTTCAAATCGTGGAGTGCATGGGTCTGTGCTCATGGATCGCAACATGGTTGGTTGTGTTGTCGGTCCGATAGTCTTTGGGCCTCCTTCGGCTCTCGGGTAAGCCCTTCAGCGAATTACAATTCAACCTCGAGAGATCAACCCATCCAACTCTTCTGGGCTTAAGGGCTTTTGGCACGAGATCGACGAGGCGAGATTCCGAGTAATGAATTCACCCGAAAATCTCATCCTCGTTCCACTCAATTCTTACAAAAACAACGCTTCAAGACCACGTTTGTCGGACCGGCAAGTGGTAATCGGGTATAAGAAACCGAACAACAGATTTTATTGATCACGCATCATCCAAACTTGTTCCATCAAGCATCCAGACCACGCCACGACAATCATCGTCGATCATGCCATCTTCAGCCCCTCCTGACAGACAGTGGTGGAAAGAGGCAGTCGTCTACCAGATCTACCCAGCCAGTTTTCTCGACTCCAATGCTGATGGTCTCGGTGACCTCCCTGGCATCATCTCAAAGCTTGACTACATTCGGTCGGTAGGAGCAACAGCCATCTGGTTGTCGCCTATCTTCAAGAGCCCTCAGCATGATATGGGGTATGATGTCTCAGACTATCGCGACATTCACCGCCCTTATGGAACAATTGAAGACGTCGAGGCTCTGATCAAGGGCTGCCATGAGCGGGGTATCAAGCTGCTTCTGGACCTCGTGGTTAACCATACTAGCCACGAGCACGAATGGTTCCGAGAATCACGATCATCAAGAACATCCCTTAAACGAGACTGGTATTTCTGGCGTGACCCAAAATTCGACGCCGATGGCAATCGCAAGCCGCCCAACAACTGGGCTTCCATCTTTGGAGGGAGCGCCTGGACATATGACGAGACAACGGGACAATACTATCTATCGCTGTTCCTCCCCGAACAACCTGACTTGAACTGGGCAAACGACGACATGCGCGAGGCAACTTACGACGATATGAAGTTCTGGCTCGACAAAGGCGCTGACGGCTTCCGTATCGATTCCATGAACCTCATGTCCAAGCACCCAGACCTTCCCGACGCACCTATTACAAGACCTGGGGCCGAGTTCCAACCCGGAGACAAGTATTTCGCCAGTGGTCCTCGAATGCACGAGTATATAAAAGAGATGCGGGAGAAGGTTATCGACAAGTATGACTGCATGACTGTTGGAGAACTGGGTTTCACCAAAGACGAGGAGAGTGTCGCCAGTTACGTGGCAAAGGATAGACATGAGCTCAACATGCTGTTCACTGGAGATATTGTCGATATGGACTTTGGTCCCAATCATAAATATGAACGGGACGACTTCCGGCTCTCCAAGCTCAAGGACATCACCAGCCGCTGGCAAGGAGCTATGCCCAAGTTCGACGGCTGGAACTCAGTCTATATGGACAATCACGACTCCGGTCGTTCTTTGTCACGCTATGGGTCAGATCTATCCCAATTCCGAAAGGAAGCTGCCAAGATGCTAGCTATCTATCTTAGCACATTAAGCGGTACATTATTCCTCCTTCAGGGCCAAGAAATTGGTATGGCCAATGCCCCAGAGACATGGAAGATTGGAGACTACATCGACGTCGAAGGGTTGAACTATTATAAGAGTGAGCTCAAGAAGAGAGAACCTGGGGCTGATATGTCGGATGTTATGAGAGAAATGAGACTCAAGGCACGTGACAATGGAAGACTACCTATGCAATGGACTGCCGACGAGAACGCAGGTTTCACAAAGGGAGGCAAACCTTGGATGCGTATCAACGACGATTACAACGAGTGGAATGTTGCCCAACAAGAAAAGGATGACGACAGCGTGTTGGCCTTCTGGAGACAGGTGCTAGAGCTGCGTCAAAACGAGAAGGATGTCTTTGTTTACGGACTGTTTTCAATACTACCTGAGTACAAGGATAGTGAGGATATCTTTGCGTATACCATGACAAGTTACGATGGGAGAAAAGCTCTTGTGCTTTTGAACTTCTCAGATAAGGAACAACGGGTAGACCTAAAGGGCTATTCTTGGGGGAAGAAGTTGATTGGAAAGAATGTTGACACGTTCAACGAAGAGGGCATGAGACTGAAGCCATATGAAGGCGTTGTGTATGCTGGATGGCAATAAGACTGACAGAACTACTTTATTTATTCCTTGAATATATCAGATTATACAACTTTACACTTTATGATAATTATTTCGATTGGAATTGTTGTCGTGATACTAAAGAAAAACCATGAGGTAATAATATTGTTTCCTCCAATTAAGGGCTCACGTATCAACTAGAAAACTCTTTTCCATCTACCCAGTTTCCGTGAAGTCCTGCTCTCAACCTAATGTTCAGTTTAACTACCGCTCTTGGAACAGAAAAGTCGCAAGTGTCAACTATATGCAGCTCGCTTGACATAGTAGCATAGTTATTAACCAAGACAATAGCATAGCCGTCGCCTTCAGGTGCATCCTCCGATCGAGGCACAAATATGGGTTCTTGTACCATATGTGTCTTTCCTGGAAAATACGCTTCCAGCTTTCCAGTTTGGTGATCGAGATGACCCAATGAGTTATACAAAGGATGGCCACCGCCCAAGACTGGAGCAATAGCAGCAAAGTCCGTTTCAAGCTTGGGGTCCATCATGTCAAAGAAGCTGTGCCGATGAGGCCGCATGGAGACTCTGTCGTCAATCCTTGGGAATTCCATGTCGCACTCAGAGATAATTTCGTGAGCTGGGAGATCAAGGTCTGAAGTGTTTGGGTCTATGGTGAATCGCACATATTTGGCATGGATGTCGTGAGGGGCTGGGGCGTTTCCGTCTTTATCGGGCCACCAGAAGAAAACATTCTTATCGGTGAGAGGAAGATCAAAGACAATGTTGCCGTTAGGCAGTTCATACGCATTCGTCGTGTGACCAGGGAAAGCATTGGGTGCCTTGAACCACTGTGAAAGGAATCACGTCAGCACTCAGTAAGACAGTTTTGAAACAGTCCCAGTCATGGCAAGATCTATATCCAAGTCATGATGGCTGCTGAAGCAGAAATCTCTGCGTACCTTTACATCTGATCCTTTTGCCCCTCGTCGTGGCAGGAGGCCTAGGTAAAAGGGAACATTCGCATCCCATTGCCAATGTTCTCCACCTTGCTTGAGTCGATCTATATCGCAAATCTGAGGAACCATTGGAAACAGTACCTGTTTTTCAACAATTAGTTGACATGCTCATTAGGAAAACACATGTATGCGTGTGATGTCTTACCCAATTCTCAGTGACAGCAAAGTCATGAATCATACCGACAACAGGTGAAACCAACCAGACAGTCTGGTTGAAAGTGCCGTCAGGGTCGATAGAATAATAGCAGATATCAGGGGTGCCATCTCCCTTGGCTTCGTAGCCGAAACAGACCAACTCTCCGGTTTGAGGGTCCAGTTTTGGATGAGCTGTGAAAGTAAGACTAGGCAATTGACCGTTAAAGTCATGCAATCCAAAAGTCTCAAGCGTGATAGGGTCCATTGCAAATGGCGGAGCATCTTCTTTCATGGCCAGGAGAACCTTGTTGAAATAGAAGATATTGGTGTTTGCTGTAGTGCGGACCTTGAATTCAACTGCATCGGTAAATTTATTTCGATACTTCCCTGTTCATCAAACGAAAGTTAGTCCCTTTAAAATCTTTGTCAATCTTCAACTGAAGGCGTACCGGCAAGAGCTTGTTGTGCCTCCCTCTCTCGTATGAACTTTTCAGTACGGACATATCGTTGCTGGAAGTGAACATTCCCCTTGGTAAATCGAAAGGCGCTGATATTGCCATCGCCATTGAACCACTAGAGATGTATGAGCTTCTCTATCTTTAAAATGTTCCCGTCGAAAGACTATACGCACAGGATCATTGTCAACGAAAGGGGAAAATTGAGGATCAGGCATAACCCTATAGAAGGTTCCATCAAGCTCTTCAGGTATGTCTCCCTCAACTTCAAGGAAGTTGATTTCTCCTTCGAAACGACAAGGCTTCATGAACCCCGAGAATTGAGGCTCGCTGGGAAATGCCTTGTTTGGCTTGGAAGAGATACCGCGGTAGTGACCGGCCATGTTGACTTTGGCGTTTAGTGGATGGTGGACAAATGGTTACTAGCTTATCATTTGACCGATATGAACAAATGGATAAGACTGGTATAAGTATTCCAAATTCAATCGGGCTCTCGAAAAATTAGCGGTGCTCCCGAATTTCCCCCGCTTCCGTAGACCATTCGCAGCGAGATCCGGGATGAAGTTAAGACCGAGAGTTCCGCTGACAAAGCACAAACGACCCCGAGTCCTTTGGGTGGTGAGATGCTTTATTTTTAGGACGCGGATTACATAATGACATCGCATCATTCAGTATCATCTCTATTGGGATAGGATTCTATTATTGAAAAAAAGAACTCGAGCAGGATATGCTGTTTATGGTTACTTCATAAGTGATGTCCTAAAATATGCATTCTGAGATGGAAACTAGTGTCATCGTTACCTAAGAAGTCTTATAGTAAGTTCCTTATTTTACTATCCAGCCTACCACTCCCGACTCTTGCATGAAGCATATCAATGTTCCCCGTGCTTCTGCATTGCAAAATCTTAAGACATTAAATTACTACTGAACCCGCTCAAACCATTTCTGGAGGTCACTGGCGAAAAATTGACCCAGTTCAAGTTCGTCTCCAAATCCAAAGTCAGAAGTCTCCCATGAGGGCATAGTGGAAATCAAGTCTGTTTCGAGGTCAAAACAATCGCCGTCTCCCGTAGACTGTGGTTCGAAAAATTGAGTCTGGGAGGTGAGGTATTGGGAGGATTTTGGTTCTGAAACATCAAGATTGAGCTGGAAGAACATGGCGAGGCGGAAAGATGAGACGTACCCCAGTTATTAACTATTCTGAGAAGCTGTTGCAAGAAACTCACGCAACGTAAAACGATCGGATTGTCGTTACTGAGCTGTGATATGGCCTCGCACCCTTGATTCAAATACCGGCTGGCTCGGTCACGTCGGCTCTCGACATCGATTTCATCTACAGAATCTTTGGCAATTAACATACCCCCAAAGACTGCCAGAGCCGCACTGAAAGCTGATATGTGTCAATAAATGCCCTCGATCGTTATAAAGGAATCAGAAAGACTAACCATAGTAAAGGGTGAACCACCAAGCGCCAATAAGGTGGCGACCATGATCTTGTCTCATCATTACGGCATGGATAATATCCAAGATAGTTTGTGCCACCTGGACGAACACTCTGTCAAAGCTGGCTTGCATGCTATTGACAGAACCTGAGTTGCGACATGATGTCTTCGATTCCCTACTCAAAGCACTCAGGGATCGGATGAACGTGGGACGGTGCAGAAGGAGTTGGGCATTGAGATATCTCAGTGTCAAGATCACTCGGAAACGTTCGACCGTGGTATCCTGTGTTTCTATATCTGTGAGCCGTGACAGCTCGTCGGCACTGAAGGGACGTAGCTGTACTGGTAAGTTGCCTTGCCAGTCTGAGAGCTCTTGTTCAAGTTCAATGATAGCCGTCATGGCACTGGTATCCGAAGATTGGGTATCACAACCAAGATTATTGCCATACAGTGCAGTTATGATCCTTCCCATAATCCTGTATACTGATCTGCAACAGTAAGCACTGTGAAATATTCATAGTCACAGATAATCTTACACGGAAGCGTTATAAAACTCAGTGCTGAGGCGTTGGATTTGGTCAGAGACGGAAGTATACAGAGGTAGATGCTTGGGTGTATCCAGTCGGATGTATTCTTCTGGGATCGTACATGGGCGTCCAAAGGTCATACCAAGGCTTCTACAGAGATTTATCAGTTCCAGTTTAGCTAGGCAGTACCAGATGACATGAAACGGTGTGATCAACATGGACTTAGGGAAGGATACAGACCTGTCAAGGAGGATGCACCCAAACCATGTACGCTTCCGGATCTCTTGCTGAAGAGGGGTGAACTTTGAGGCAATATCCCTCGAATGAAGTCCAATAGACATAGCGGCTTTGACACTGAGCCCATGAATAGTCCAGGTTTGGACGGATCTATGGGTACCCTGTAGGTACTGAGTTGTCAAAAGGAGGTATTGAACTGAGATCGGTTAGCTATACAGCGTCCAAATTATGTCAAAGGTCTAACCCAAGAACCTACCTATCTCAAGCGTAGTACCTCGGAGCATTTGCGTCTGGCATAGCTCCTGAGCTCGACGATAGAATATATCAGATTGCTCAAAGTGGGAGTCGCTTCCAGAATCCTCCCAGCAAGATGTGCAAGTGGCCATGGCCAGAATCATGTTAAGCAAGCCTAGCCAGGTCCGACTTACGTTACTTCGGAAGCCGCTTTGCCGAAATTGATGATATGTATCGAAGAAGCCTTGTTCGTGGATGTATGGGAATAGAATTCCCGTGTTAGAAAAATATGCTCGAATGAGTCTCTGCATCTCGTGATCAGGGGGTAGCCGATTGGCATCCACTTTGTAAACATCATCTGATGCTCTTGTGGACAGCTTGTTTGAGCTGTTTACCAGACCGCCCTCATAAGTACTATGCTCTGATGCTGATGTCAGGGGTGAATGGTGACTGATCAACTGCTTTCTCTTGTCTACTGCTCGTAAAATATGCCGCATGAAAGCAATATTTGAGGATGGGCCTACGCACGACGGAGAGAAGATTAGACGGGCTTCTGACATGATGATATGCGGCCGTTGCTGGGCATACCTACCAAAAAAGCCACAATCCTGCTCATCGACGAATGACACCGCCATACCGTCAGTCATGCTGTGATCAGTAGAGCTCTCTTTAATTCCATCGATATTTATGACTACATCGTCATTTGCGACAACATGGTCGGAGGGAAGGTCATCAACTGTTGGCTTTTTTTCATACGATGTTGTATGCTTTGGGTGACCATTTTCTAGGTCACTGAGCCTCTCATCATGGCCTTTCAAGCTGGTCTCCAGCAACTTGACTTTATGCTCCAATGAAGCAAACACACTAGAAAGAGCAATTAGTAGGTAGACCAGCTATCCGAATTTTGGGTTCGGGGTTGGTAAGATAGGGGATGTCGGGGGTTGTTACTCCTTGGGGATTAGGAGGTTGGCAGATGCCTCCTGCTGCTCGTATGCACATTCGAAGCCAAGTTTATCGCACGTATCGCATTTTGGTCGCCCTCCGTTGCACTGCCGTATTTCTGTTAATTGCAGCCGCCGCCAGGTAGAAGATGCTCAAGGTGATACTGATACACATACCCTAGATTTGCGAATTCTGCACGCTGAACAGGCTAACGCGATTCGGCGTCTCTTGGGTGCAGGCTGTCTGTCCCTCCCAGATCTGAGTGGGGTCTCTTGGCTCGATGCCATGACTGACTGCTACGTACAGTAGTAACAATGCGTTGAGCCTGAGCCTGAGCCTGATTACTGCAAGGGCAACAGTTCGGGGAAACATTGGGAGAGCCGGTTCTTGTAGCTCTCCAGGCCTGTTGGATCTTCCCCGCCTCAGTTGCCGAGACCAGGGTTCCCCTCTGCTACCCCATAGAGACCTGGTCTAGCGTGTTGCAGATCGTTAGTCCATCCAATCAGATACACAGCTTATTCTTTTGACTTTGTTGGGGCCGCTATAGTTGGTTGGCTCCGGGGAACCATCGGGAAGGACACCAGGCAGCATGTAATATGTAAGTTCTTAGTCAAGCGCCATGAGCTCGACTGAGTCTCGTCAAGGTAACACACACGACACGCAATCACAATGAAGGTGGTTTGGCAGCGATTGGTTCGCTTTGTCGCTACGGACGGACGTATCCTGCGGGGTGAGCCCATTCTCCCTACACCCGATTTTGATCTTGGCGAAACAACGGAAGAGACAGGCCTCAAAGCTAGGGTCATTGAAGGAGATGATATCTACGATACGACGGGTGTCACGCGCGTCACGGATGAGGTGGTAACTGTCAAGACTCTTCTTGGACCATTGGCATCTACCGACGTTCCCATTATTCGATGTGTTGGGCTGAACTATGCCACTCATAGTAGGTTTGCTTCCATCTATCCTGTGAAATAACATGCACCGTGCAATACAAGATATACTGACGATTGGTGCACCCAGTCCGTGAAGCTGGGCGTAAGGTTCCGCCATTTCCCTCCATCTTCTTCAAGCCATCAACAACAATAGCCGATCATGGCGCCAATGTGATTATACCCAAGCTCGCCCAAGACGACCAAGCAGACTACGAGGGAGAACTGGTATGCTGAGCCTTTCTTCCCTGTTCCGCTTTGGAAGAGCCAGCTAATATGCTTAGGTTGTGATTATCGGAAAGGATGCCAAGAACGTGAAAGAGAGTGAAGCTCTCGACTATGTTGCTGCTTATACAGCAGGAAACGATATCTCTTCTCGCAAATGGCAGAGGGACCCCAACCTTGCAGGTGGCGTTCCGCAGTGGGGCTTTTCCAAGGGATTTGATACATTCGCTCCGTTGGGTCCTGTCCTCGTCTCAAGCACCTTGGTTCCCTCTCCCGAAAAACTTCACCTCCAGACGATTATAGACAAAGAATTACGGCAGGACACAGGACTCGATGATTTGGTCTTTTCCATTCCCAACTTAATTGCACATCTATCCTCAGGGACTACCCTACAGAAAGGAAGTATCATCATGACAGGGACTCCCGGCGGTAAGTCTACCTGCGACTACCTTGTCAAATGATGAGGGAATGCTAACCCGATAACTGAAGGCGTTGGCGCTGGCTTAAAGCCTCCTAAGTACCTCCTGCCAGGGACCAATATGGAAGTGAAGATTACTGAGATTGGAACTTTGAAGAATGGAGTAGAGTTTGAGTAACCTGGCAAGGATTACGAGCACTGGATAAAGCCATAGTTTCTAGACGATGATCGTTAATAGAGCACATGATTGCAATAGACCACAGCTAGATATTTCATTGTTACGAAATCTCAGGGATTCAAGGCGCAAGGCAAACATTGAGACTCCATCTTGCTCTTCTACCATAAGGCCTTGCTGCGTAAGCCTGGCCAGACCGACCCCAACCTCCATGCAGTTAGTCAATGACCGGATTGAGCCATACCAATTTGCAGGGACAGTTGTGCATTTAAAAAGATAAACTCTGATTCTAGCACTGTATATCTCAATAGCTGCTATTGTATATTTCGAGTCGGCAGGATGGAGTGGTGAATAACATAAACCTAGGTCTGTAACTGCTTCCTGGATAATTACAAGCGAGTCTTTCCAATCCTCCATCGCTCCTCCATGGTCTTCTCTGCGTCATATCCGTAAGCCCAAAGCTGAGTGGTCGGGTCACTCCACTGGTTTGTGCTCTCGACAAAAGGCTTCCCCTCTACTTCAGCCCTCATACCCAGGTCCCTAGCTTGCTGTAGTGAGCCATCAGGAAAGTGCCAAAGCCTCCCATTGACTAGACTGGCAGCTTGCATCCCATAACTTCGACTCATTCTCTCATCCTGGAATGCACGCAATGCACCTGGCACCTCCTCCTTGCGCTTAATCTTTGAAAGTGCGATAGCTAGAGCCGCACCGTCTTCTACAGCCATTGCAGCTCCTTGTGACATGTAAGGTACCATCGCGTGAGCTGCATCGCCAAGAATCAAGAGCTTCTGGCTCTTAGATATCCAGGTCGGTAGTCGAGCACTGGTTACCAGGGGCCATTTGACGGTTTGCTTGATCTTGTTGATCACTTTTACTAATCTGCAACAATAGTTAGTTCAGAATGCTAAGCCCGAGAAGAGATAACTGACCTTGGATCCCAGTCGTGGAACGACTCTCGCATGTCTTGGAGTGCACTCGCAGCATCCCATGTGCTAGGTGAGGAATGGTCCACGTGGGAGAGAACCATGTTGAATGAATTCCCCCCGGCGATGCAATATGTCATGACATGACGGTCCTCCCCAATCCTAAGGTTACCACCAATTAGTACTTTGTTTAGGGCAAGCATGATGTTTGATGGCATACCAGATATTGATACCCGGTCTCTCCAGAAGCCAGGATGTATCCTCGTCATCCTTCATGTCCTCAGTATAGACAACAGCGCGATAAGCAGCGAAGCCAGTCCTTTGTGGTGGTGGGTCCTGACCGCCAAGCACAACTGGCCTGGCACGCGATTTAACACCATCCGCAGCAACTATGAGGTCAGCGGTGTATTTACGGCCGTCAGATGTAGTGGCTGATGGTACGCTCTCATCATAGTCAGTGACCCTGCTACCAGTAATAACCTTCACCCGATGATCAATGGCCAGGCGCTGAAGAGCACGGTGAAAATCAGCACGATGAATGACAAAGTAGGGTGCCCCATATGTCGTCGCAAAGTCGGGACCCAGTTTCGTGTAGCCGATAGGATCGCCATTCTCCCATCTTCGGAAGGTCATACTCTCTGGTTTGATGGCGTGCTGTTCAAGGTAGGGACCAATGCCCCATCTCAGAAGTAGCCTGGCTGAGTTTGGAGGGATCTGGATACCAGCACCAACCTGGAAAAGAAAGGCTCGCGTTAGTTGAATGCACCAGGACGTACATCTCAAGGATGAAACAAACCTCGCCAAGAACAGCCGCCTGTTCTAAAACCGTTACCTCATGGCCTTGGCGAGCCAGTGCGACCGCTGTGGCTAAACCTCCGAGGCCTGCCCCGACTACCAAGATACGGAGTTTGACTTGGGGCTCCTGGATAGACTCTTCTTCATCGACACGCTGATGTGATTGATGAATCTTCTCGAGAAGTGCCGTGGATCGTGAGGGATAGCCGATTGCCTATGGACTAGATCAGCACCAACCTCGTGAGGATGTGCTTTCATGAGGGACGTACCGGCTGAGTCTTGCTGACTCCATTTGTGACTGTCATTCCGTCGATGTTCCGAATCTGAACTCGGGTCAAATTACCAATTTCAATCTACCGATTAATGGAATTCCTTCCTTAGCATCATCTTTAATAAGCACTTACCAGAAGTCATCGGGAAGGCTTGCCGACAGTTCCCCGGAGCTGCCTGCCCCACTCTGCCTGCTCCGCATTATCCGATCCGGACCCGACGTCTCAAGATAGATGTTGGTTTTAAATAACGACACCCTTATAGTTTTTATCGTCCCTGTTGGTAAAGATAGGAAATCTAACCCAAAGTAGAACACCGACGCGCCCAAGACGCCATTGCCACCTTCAGCCCAAAGCTATCAAAACAAGATTACTCTTGACTGTTTCCAAGATGCCTTCCGCCAGCACCATCGCAAGCGAAAGCCCTCAAGTCGAATATAATGCTGCTGTAGCCAAATCAATCCAGAATTCTGACGAGTTGGTTGCAGCCCTTCGGGCTACCCATACATCTCCTCTCTGGGCCCAGATGCAGCGACTGAACCCACCTGCACCCAACCCACAGACTATCCCTCATGTTTGGGCTTATGACGATATCAGGCCTTTCCTCGTCAAAGCGGGGCAACTGATTACAGAGAAACAAGCCGAGCGCCGTGTCCTTATGCTGGGGAACCCCGCAAGAGGTACTATGCTTTCCTTCTGTCCGTTTCTAAATCGGCGTTATTAACATTCAGGTCTCAGAGGCACCTTATACCACAGACACCCTGTATGCTGGCCTCCAGCTAGTGCAGCCCAGGGAAACGGCACCCGCCCACAGACACACAGCCTTTGCCTGCAGATTTATTATTGAAGGAACTGGTGGCTTTACTGCAGTCCATGGCAAGAGGGTCCCTATGAGGCCTCGCGACGTCATTGTCACTCCCACCTGGAACTGGCATGACCATGGTAAGAAAGGTGCTGATGAAGAAGGCGGAGATGACCAGCCCGTCATCTGGCTTGATGGACTTGACCTTCCCAACTTCATCCACTTTCCTGTGCACTTTGTGGAACACTATTCTTCTGCACGATATCCAGCTGAGGATTTTGAAGAATCCGACATTGTCTACCCATGGGACAAGATGCAGTCACAGTTGGATGCAAGTCCTGATAATTGGGTTTCTAGACCCTACCTGAAGCGAAATGGAGCCGAGAGTGAGTTTCATCAATACTGAGAATAACAGTCCACTTACTGACGTTACTCTTCTAGTTGGTAGAATCATCGGAGCCTCTGCTGAAAGACTGCTGCCTGGCACCAGCTCCCCCGAGATCCGGGAGACTAGCTCTGCAGTCTATCACGTTATTGAGGGTTCTGGCTCAACCAAGGTTGGAGACACTGTCCTCAAGTGGAAGCAGGGTGATACGTTTTGCATTCCGACCTGGCACAAGTATCAACATCATGCTGGAGAAGAGGGCGTGGTATACCTGTACAGATTTGATGATAAGCCTATGCTTAGGGCTTTGGGCTTTTACAGAGTGGAGGGAGTTGACGTGGAGACTTATGTATCGGAATGAGCATGGTGCTTAAAGTGAACCTACATAACGTTCAGCGATATCAGACTGAGATTAAATTTGATTACCCACTGTCATTACAGAGAACCTGCTGCAGATTGATCCTTGCGAAATGATGTTGTCTAGTGTTTTGAACTACTCTTCGACCAAACTAACCGTATTTGTAGCATAATACCATTAGCTTATCCTTTTGTGTTTCGTAGAATCATCAAGCATATGGATCAAGTAACGTAACTGTACATAATTTACAAAGCTCTGTAACAGCCGTGGATTATTACCATGCAAGAGGGATACTGCTAAATCTATCGGAACTCAGAGTTTAGTAGACCCAGAGCTTTGCATTGCCAAAAGGCCGGATATTATTTGACGAATACATGAGGCTCACTTTCCACGAACCGGACTCAACACATCCGGAACTAGGACAGCCAGGCGAGCTTCCGATTTTTCCCCTAACGCCGGATTATTCTGGCTTGATCCCGAATGTGTAAAGGTTAGAATTCGTAGTCCAGCACCGCCTTCATATAATAATACTATCTAGGAAAACAAACTCACTGGCAATAACGCAGCCACTTCGGAAGCCTGCCGCAGTATACCAAGGTCATTGAACGTTGAAAAGTGAAGATGCTGAATTCGCCTGCCAGCACCAATCCACAGAATGGGTACATTCGCGCTCATGTCCCAATGCTGATTGATGGGACTCCAGTCATGAGGACATCTGATACGCAGAAGCATCAACCTATCGAGGGCGGGTACTTTCAAGGTGCAGATATTCGTGACTGTGAAGAGGCTGCGGCTAGTTGTAGCAGAAGCTTTGTGGACTGGTCAACGACGTCGCCGACGCATAGGCGTGCTCTGCTCCTCGGACTCGCAGAGGTAAATTGTCAAAGCCAATGAAAGAGAAGTTCCGACTGACATGTTACATACAGAGACTGAGTGAGCGCCAAGTCGAAGCCAGAGCCATCATCAAGTCCGAAATTCACTGCGCAGATGATTGGGCCTCAGTCAACATCAACGACAGTATCAGACATATCGAAGAGTGCGCGTATCTACTGACTTCAAGAACTTTGAATGGTACAATTCCTCACACTGCCTCGAAAGGATCATACGGTCTAGTTTTCACTCGCCCCCTCGGTGTCATCTTGGGTATTGCTCCATGGAACGCCCCCCTGTTTCTGGGGTTTCGAGCAGTCATCGCTCCCCTAGCTATGGGTAACACGGCTATACTCAAGGTAGGACGTTTATTTAATACTCTAGTACTATTCCGGCTCTCATACTAAATACATGTGGTTAAAGGGTTCCGAGCTGAGTCCTCGCACTCATCATTTCATAGCCGAACTATTTGGACAAGCTGGCTTTCCTCCGGGGGTTGTCAACTTGATTCTGCACCGACCGCAAGACGCACCCGATATTGTTGGGCATCTTATCCGACATCCTGCAATTCGGAAAGTTAACTTTACAGGCTCGACTGAAGTTGGGCGTAGTATTGCTCAGCAAGCTGGCCAGGCTCTCAAGCCGGTCCTCCTGGAGCTGGGTGGGAAGAACTGTTCCATTGTTCTAAGGGACAGTGATTTGGTCCAAGCTGCAGAAGCTGTGCTCACTGGTGCAACCTTGAATGTAAGCAAGCCCTAGTTCTCTTCTATGGACACATCCTGTCTTTCGCTTCTCGTGCTGACAGGGTACCAAACTGAAGGGAGGTCAGATCTGCATGTCAACGGATTTGGTGCTTGTTGATGAGAGTGTCATGGATGATTTTAGAATCGAGATTGCCAAGAACCTTGCAAGCAGAACTGGCATAACTTTTCGACTCATCGGCTCCAAGAGCCCATCCAGAATTCGAGCTCTTATCTCTGACGCTGAAGCCAAAGGGTCATCCGTACAGTTCTCATCCAACCTTGACAAGGGCTCCAACTCGCCACTCATCCCAATCACTATATTTGACAGTGTCAATGAGTCAATGGCATACTTCAGGGCAGAGTCCTTTGGACCTTGTCTTGGGATCGTGGCTGTTTCCGACGAGGCAGAGGCAGTAAAGATTGTAAATGACAGCGGTTACGGGCTCTCGGCTTCCATTTGGACCCGAGACCACTACAGAGCAATGAGTCTAGCGCGCAAACTCCAAGTCGGTGCTGTTCATATTAACTCGCTTACTGTTCACGATGAGCCGACACTGCCACATGGGGGAACAGGTTTGAGTGGGTTTGGAAGGTTTGGTGCAGAATGGGGCCTCGAAGAGTTTGTTGAGACGCAGACCGTTATTCTGAACCGCTAACAGCATCGCTACATACTCTTTCAGTAATGGCTGGCTACTCCTGTAGTTTAAACATGAGTCTAGATAGTCCCTGCTTAATTTCGATAATTAAACCATTGAGCCAGTAGTCTTCCGGTGTCAGTTCAGATATTGATTACAGATCTTTATGTACCCAATGCTGCAAACCACCCTCGAGATATTCCCCAGGGGACTCTACAGAAAGTTCTAAAGTAAAAATGTTAATTATTACATTACACCAAGAAAAGTCAGACGGAAGCTTGTAGCCCACCCTTTCCACGCAGAAGTCTCTGGCTCAGAAAATCGGGAGTGCCGGACCTTGGTTAGAGAGTTTGAACATGGATCACGAATTTGATGTAACCAAAAAGTAAACGGGAAAGGGTCTCATTGACAACAAACTCTCGGATCAGATCATCAGACAATCCCACATCCCGAATGCGGGGGGAGTCTGGGGTAAACTCTTGATCTGCCCTAGCGTTTCCGGGGTAAAATCGGGGAGAAACAGCTCCCTGCCGAGATGAGCTGGCATAATAGGTGTGCTATCAAAGCATGCTATTGGCCCAGCGCGTGAGACGGAGGAATACATAAAGCATAAATCAGTTCATTGTTACTTGGCCTTCTCAGTAATCGCATCCTAAAATTGCCTGTAATTATTTCAGAATCCACCCCTTGATCAAATCCACGACCCTTACCGCAGTCATGTCTCCTCTCGTATGTCTTGTCGAGATTCAATCTTGCTTCCTCGTTGTAAATACCAATAACCGCTTTCTAGGAATGGCCGCTATGGTGGCGCATCGCGGTGCTCCTCAATGTCAGTTTCTACAATCTTCTTGGAAACGCGTGGTGTGCCGGTCTTTCTCCAGTTTTCGGATTAATTATCCAAGAGTTGCATTGCTCCCAGTCTCAAGCATCAAACTTGGTCACATACGCTCTGCTCACTCTCGGACTTTCGGTAAGAAGCGGTCTGTCTCTTGCTTCAGCCTAGGAAAACAGCTGACTTTGATAGAATCTCCTAGCCCTCCCGTTATCATCTTTCTTCGGGAAGCGATTTACCGTCCTTGTATCCCTCGCTTTGTTCATCGCATGCAATATCTGGTCGGGTGAAGCATCCAATTACGAATCCCTCCGAACCTCACGCATATTGGGAGGACTGGCCGGTGGCTTAGTAGAGGCTCTTGGGCCCATCATCGTTGCTGAGACCTTTCCCACCCATCAACTCGCCCGAGCTATGGTTGTCTACGTAGGCTTTCTTGCCTCCGGCTCTGCCATCGGTCCCCTTGTGTCTGGAGCGATTGGAACAGACTTGGGTAGTTGGCGATGGTACCTGAGAATACTCTCCATTTTCATGGGTCTGAACCTGGTTTGCTCCATCATAATGTTGCCTGAGACAGCTCATACAGTTGATGAGAGACGTAATCCTTCACAGGAGGCCAGCGGTGAAGACACAATTGAACAGAAACCGACTACAGCATCTGTCGAAGATATTTGTTCCCCTGCCCCAGCTTCGGAGATTTTACCAACGCCATTGAGGGAAGAATGGATGTCCAGGTCGTTCAGCCGGGACTACATCCCTTTGCAGTGGAATAAAATGCATGCTTTACTCATTCAACCACTTCAACTCCTTGCAGCACCTCAGGTTCTTGTCACAGTCTATGTCTTTGGTCTGACAATTGGCTGGACAGTTATCACTTCTGTTCTCATCTCCCTCATCTACGCCTCACCTCCATTGCTTTGGAATTCTCGTTCCATCGGTCTTATAAATCTTTCGTCTCTACTTGGCCTCCTTATTGGTCTTCCTTTTGGTGGCTATTTCGCAGACCTTTTATTTCTCCGATCGGCACGCATGAACATTACAGGGCCCGATCCAAGAAGTAGATTGTCCATGGTGCTACTGGGAGCTCTCACCAGCCCTACCGGATGCCTGGTTCTAGGGCATGCTCTAAGGCGTCCCAATTCTTGGATCCAGGTGTGCGTGGGGTGGTCTCTCCTCGCTTTTGGCTTGACAGGCTCTGCGAATATTCTGCTCACCTATTCCGTGAATAGTATGCCGTCCAGAGCTGGGGATATCGGAGTTCTGGTGAATGTCATGAAGAACTGCCTGGCATTTGGTGTTTCTTATGCTTCAGTTCCCTGGATGCAGGCCATGGGTGTGTTCAAACAGTTTGGCATTATGGCTGCCCTTCTCTGGCTGGGTTATTTGCTTGTGATACCCACCTGGATATGGAGTAAGGCCATTGTACGAAAAAGCGCTAACTACACGCGTTAAGTACCATAGAGTTAGCTTATAGGTACACATCTTCGTGCGAGAGGGCATTTGTGGTAGCAATGCATTCACTGAAACCCTAGTCTTTACACTCCAGTAAAGGTTGTCAATGTCGACCTGGCATCTGCCGAACATAGAGTCTTAGCAGCTCGTGCTTTCCAAGTATAGTGAATGAAAGGTTGCTACTATCCACTTGGTAAAATGATGCAAGACGATGCAAAATAGACAGAGGTCAAGGTAAACAAGGGGAGCGAAGCCCACGGTTTCTATTTTAGGCTGCGAGGCCCGGTCTCATGCATTGCAATAGTGCAGTTGAGTTACCTACGTATAGGGTGCCATGGGCAGAAACAAGCATTCTAATATTTTGGTTAAGTCTTACCCTACAACAGAACCTTGGTAAAAATTCTCTTCGAGTTACATAATGTCTGTCTTCAAACACTATCGCAAATACTCGACACGTTTTTAATGGGCCTGTTAAGTTTTACTCATCGACCACGTGGGTTTTAGATCGGTTTCACTGAGTGAAGCTTTCCCCACATTCTTGAAAAATGATTCGAGATTATACAATCAACGACGAACCGGATGGAGCCCCTGCATATAACACGATTTCATTGACGTTTGCAATATCTCGGCATCACATCTAAGCCTCCTTCTATGTTAATTTTGTGTACAAGGGCTTCGTCGCAGCGACGAGGAATAACACCTCTAGGGAACACCAAGCCGCAATAAGTCAGCGCAACCCATACTTTGCAGCAAGTATAGCATAACTACTATTTAAGATATGACCGAACATAACAAGTCTACAGATAGATTGTTAAATATCCTATATTATACTATATACCTGCTATAGACTGAAGGAATAACTGTGCTAGGGCCAGTCAAGCTGCTGACAGTATTAGAACAGCGATCAAATAAAGCAGACTAGGGTGCCATTGGTCAATTGTTGATGACACACCTCATCCTTGTTTCAGCTGGCTGTATCCGAGCCCGCGAACAGATTTCTTTAAATGGCCAAAGACTAACCCCTCACCTAGGCCACCGTTATTCTAGATTTCTGGTTTCAGAGTTGTGTGGCTCTATAAGTTTCAGTTAATTAACAAAAACGTGGCTGTGCAGGAGGAAACAGTATCTCAAGTCTCTCGGAAGCCGGGTCGAGCGAGGGAAAATGGGGATCGCCAAGGAATTGTGTAGCAAATGGATTAACTCGTGTCTTTGACCTCTCATACATAAGGGCACATGTGTATAGAAATTGATGTATCTCATACTTAATCTACTGGTCCTGTCTTTTCGTTGACCTGACAATTCTCATGCGAATATCTTAGAATAATATCTTGTTTTGATCTCAATCAACAATCTGGGAATAATCGTCGACTTCGCGATATGGACGCTGAAGAAACGCGGGTGCCCATGGTCTTGGGTATTATTATACCTCTCATATGCATTACATTCTGCGTTGTCGGATTACGTATCTATACGCGTGGGATCCTTATGAAACGCCTCGGTCCTGATGATTACTGGGCCATGGTATCCTTCGTAAGTCGATATCCTGAAGCCTTTTTGGATTTATGTGAGCTTACTCTTCAAACAGTTCTTATTATTCAGCCTCGCCTTTGCTATCCTCTGGGGTGAATTAGTTCTCACTCCTATATGCTAGTCTTACTAATCTTAACTAGGTATCAACTATGGCTTTGGCCGTCACATAACGATCCTCACAGAAGAACAAATAACTGATTATCTAAAGGTCTGTATGCCAAGTTCTGGTAATACAAGCTATTAACAACTCTATTAGTTACTTTATGTGGTGATTATCTTCTATACACTTACAATAGCTGCTATCAAGATTACCTTCTTAGCTCAATATTATCGAGCATTCGCTATAGAAGGTATGCAGAAGACTTTAATTACTGCAATAACTATCGTTTCGACTTGGAGCCTCATACAGATATTCATTGCCATATTTACCTGCACGCCTATTTCCTTTTTTTGGGACCAGACTACTGTTGGCACATGCATACCCAATAATCCCCAATGGTATATCAATGCTGCAGGAAATATTGCAACCGATATCTTCATCCTGCTTCTTCCTTTACCATCCTTGATCAAGTTGAAACTTGCGCCACGACAACGGTATATACTGATCGGCATTTTTTGCTTGGGCTTTTTGTACGTTTCCGTCGATTAATATGCCGACACAGGCTAACTCAAAGATTAGCACATGTGCGATATCCGCGGCCCGAATCAAGTATCTCGATATACTTGCAGACTTCACATTTATTAACGTCGAAGCAGCAATTTGGTCCGTCGCTGAGCCCTGTTGCGGACTGATGTGCGTTTGCCTAGCTACCCTTCGGCCATTTATGTCGCGTTTTCTTCCCAAGATTCTCAACCTCACACAAATGTCAAGGGGCTACAGCACAAACAAGGAACAAGAGCATTCGACCGGCCACAAGTACCACGATATCGAACTTAATATTGTGCCAGGCGGAAACACTACAGCAAAGGTTGGCGAAGGTCGGCTCAGTAATAATTGTTTGGTCCACGGAGATACGAGAAGGGGCGGTGCGGTCGTGACATAGCGTGGTAGTATTAGATGTCTACAAATGTTGACTGACTAAAGGATCGGCCCTCAACCTCAGAAACAAAAGAGTGGATGAATTGTGCTTTAGAGGCGACTAAGGGCTTGTATAGAGTAATACATGCACTAATAATGAGTAATGAACATAAGGATAGGATGCAAAGTCTATTCATGAGTAAATGAGCGCGACTTGCTGAGATATCCATAAGTCTGCAAGACGGCTTGACGTCAAAAGACTGGTAGATAGTTATTTTTTATTCTCTTGTTGTGAGAATTCCTTTTCTCAAGAATGAACAAGGCCTTTTTGCAGGGAAATATGAAGAATATCTACCAAATGAGTGTGTTGTAACTTGTAACAATCTTTCATGCTATCCGTCCATCGTCTGCTCAATCATTCAGTCAAGTTACCGAATGACGACAATACCGCCAAGAAAGTTTTAGGAACATCGGAAAGAGTTGGTCTTGTCATTGAAGTGGAACTTAGCAAGGTTGTCAATTCCAGGGCGGTGAATGCCATCAAGCTTCTGTCCTTTGCAATCAAAGAGGCTACAATATGTCAGCATGATTACTGTGAACCTTCAGCAGTTGGGGGACTTACTCGTAGAGAGTGCAGGTGGTCCCCTTCGATGGACAGACAGAGCTGATAGTGTTGCGCCAGCGGTTACCCAAGTTGTTTAGGAAGGTTCAGCGGCGGTTCAGTTGGGCTGAGATCGAGAAAACCTACAGCAATGGCCAGCATCATTCTCCAAGTTCTGGCAGCGACCCTTGAAAGGTGCACTGTCACAAACGAAGAGATGTTCCTTGCGAACCCTGACTCCCCTGGATGGTCTCTTAGATTAGAGTTACTCCGTATCTAATGGAATTGAACACACGGAAGAGGTGCGACCTTGGCCTCAGTGACACCGCCGGCATCGTCCTCCGGAAGGGCGGTACCAAGAGAGAAGAGGACGAAGAAGGGTGCTAGAATAGAAACGGCCTTCATGATGATGGGTGCTTGGGGCTCTTATTGAAGAGATAGTCTTGTTGAGCTTTCGTCTTTGTGTTTATGGAAGCGGTTGCTGGCGATTGAACTACTTTTAATGGGCTCTTGGCAGTTATTTATACCTGAAATACCTCAGAGGAGCCTTGGCCCCCTCAGTTCTTCTAACATAGCTTACGATCAATCTGTCGGCGCATCGAAACATTTTCAGCTTGACGCTGTCGACACACGTTAGCGCTTACATCTTTCCAAACTTCCACTGACGAGTTAAGTGTCTTAAAGTGACACTTGAGTTGACCATTGGTTGCCATTCTCTATTTCTGGCGTTGGTCTTTGGGGGGTGATAGGCGAACCCAGTGTTCGCTGTCTTGTCTTTTCTATGCATTTTAGATTACCTTAGGGATGAAGATCCGCTGATCTCACCGGATATCGCCTTTTTGTGAAAAGAGAGAGTGCTCCACTAGTTGGAGCGTATTGTTTCTTACAAGGCGGCTTTCGTGGCGGGGTTGAACGTGAGTAGCTGCAACGATGACGAACATTAATCACCTTCACAACGAATAATACATCAGTAGCAACTATGATCAGATTGCATACTGTGTCTTACCATATTGAAACATGTTATTATTGCGTCGATCATGCTGCAGTGGCTTGTGTTTGCGATATTAAGGCACAGCTTATTCGACCTCTGCAAGAAGCCAACCAATCATACGCCTAGAACTACACTCTCTTCACACCGAATGTCAGCTCATTGAAAAAGCGTATCTGCAGACGATACACGGGAATGCTGTGGGTGTATGTGGTCAAAAGTGCAGCGATCGATCAAATCCAGTCGGTGAATATCATGCAATTTGTCGGACAGGTCTTTACCTCATAATCTTACTACGACAATAATAATGATGCTCCATAATATTGAATTGTTGGCCAAGAAGTCAGCCAACATCCTGTGTTAGGAACTGATCGCCAAGGATCGGCATGCATAGGGCTGAATGGTTGGCGTGACGGAAGCCGAGAAAAAGTTCTGAAGTACGAGCTGTTGATCGCTGTGGGTAAGCAATAAACTATGTCACTATTGTAGGCGTTTGGTCTTGACCTTCAGATGACGCGAGACTCACTGGTAAAACATATTCCTGAAACCCACTGTACTCCAATAAATACATGCATAAATGTCATTACCTAGAGTTCCAGTACCAAGCGATTATAACCAATGCCACAGTTGACGTCCAACACTTTTCTTCATAGCGTGGGGTCGAATAGAAAACGGTCCGGCGTCCCTTTTCAACCATAACTTAAGTCTAATACTTCTTTCATGACAGAAACATCAGGGCACGGGATAAAAAAGAATTAGCTAATCCAGGCCATTTATCTCCAGTTTATTCCAGCGGAACAGTAGCTAATTGAACTCACTACTTAATCTACCTTCAAACCATTCGTGAAACCAACTTTAAGAACATTAACGGCATAATTAATGTTCCCAAGGGCCTTCTAGATTTTGCGGCGCAAACGATCCTTTGTGTTGGGCTATAGGTTAACGATTAGGTTAATACGGTCCGGAGCGATGTATAGGTACCACTCGGGATAATGTTCCGTACGCTGCTGCTGGATCGTGCCCCTGAGTTGAGGTCTGCTTGAGCGCCTGAGGTAATAATCCCGATACTCTTCTTGAGGGGGCTGGTATGACTCGCTTAAGCTCATCACCAGATCTAAGACGGGGGAAGGCAGATATCGGCGAGTGTAACGAGAATAGAAAGGTAAAAGCGAGAGTGCTGTCTATTGTCTCATGCTGTCCTTCAGCCTAAGCTGCTATACTACTTCGATACTCACTCAGTAAATATTCCCAGCCGTCTTCAGACCTTTCAACGTTAACTTCTCCACAAATCCCTGAGCCTGTATCTCTGGTCCTAGTCAAGCCGGCTTTAGCTTGCTGATTGTCCACAGGATAAAGGAGGGTGGATGGGTCGAACTACATTCTAGCACAACTTTGCCTCATCCTTGCTGCAGCCATTACTAACGTAGTTATACGTAAGTTGACCGTCCTTGACGTCATTGCTTGACGGAAAAAAGTAAGGGACGCTTCCACAGGCTCCACATCTGAGAATTCAGTCAGAACAGCAAGCCCTATTGAAAGGGGAATGAGGGGACATACCCGTGCTCCGGAATGAAATGAGCTAAGCCCTTGATGTTGCGACCAGGAGCACCGCCGGTTCCCTGCAAAAAGGCACAGAAGGCTCCATTGCCCGTAATTGGGGCACCAGTGCCAACACAGGCAATATGCTGACCGTTATTGTACCAGCGGTTCGGGTCAATACCATCAATAGCGTGAGTGAGCTGAGCGGCGATTTGATTGTTTCCAAAGGTGTTGCAGTTTGCCGAGCCGCGACAGTTGATCCCAAGAGCTGCAGTCGACGAGACGAGCGAGAAGGCTATGAACAAGCCTTGGAAGATGCTAGTGGGATGCATTGTCTAGAACGGATGTTTCTATGCCACCATGTTAGAGCATTTGTAGCTGTAAAAGAGTGACAGTGAAGATAGCTTACAAGAGGTTAATCTGTATGATGAAGGAGTAGGTAAGAGTGTGAATTCTGTGATATCAGAGAAAAGTGAGGATGGAGCCTTGCCCTTATATAACTGCCTGGGCTACTCGAAGATTCCATAGAAAGTCTGGAGAGGTATATGCGCTTTGCCCTACAGGAATCCAATTTGGAACTTTGGTGATTCTTCTAGTGCCGTAGTAGATTACGGAACTCAGCCAGTCAATTGTATGTGGGACTCTGGTACGGCTGAATACGAAAATGTAACAGTATACTCGTTAGCGCTGACAGCGCAACAGGTACTACCAGCCCTACCCGCATCACTTTCTTTATATGGCAGGTCGCTCGGCGGCAAGTTTTCCATAGTGGAACAATGGGGACTTTTTTTAATCCATACAAGGCCTGTCATGCAAAGTAAGCAGCTATGCTCATAAGTTCGCCGCTTACTGTCCCTCAAGCGAGTATCTCTTTGAGCGGCACAAGACTGCAATAAAGGCAGACCCGTTACAGAGAAATACAGCATTTGCATATCTATATCGCTGTCTAAATCTTGTAGCTTTCTTGTACATGGGGTCAAGTGGAGCGAGTGACTAGTTGCAGTCTTGTGCAATTTAAAAAGATAACTAACTTCACCGCTTACTGTTCCTCAAGCGGCTGTAATAGTCGAGAGACTACAACGTATTGGGAAATTGTAATAGCTTGCGATATGTATACAGGCCTTGTGTTGCAAAGAATGGTAGTAATTCGCTGCTTCTTTCCGCAGCCGACGAAAATGCCAAGAACCCGGCATGTCTCTTCCGTTATCAATGGAACCTGAAGCTCAAAGCCGATGGCATAAATCTATCTACCAAAGGGCCCCAAATAATCTATATAAGCTCCGTGTCTTGGACAACGATACTCCTGTTCAAGCAGCAACACCATTCCTTCAGAAATCCTACCGCTACAACCTCGCAATGCAGTTCAGCACCTTTAACCTTTTCGTTTTAACCCTGGCGGGTGCGATCTCCAGCGCAGATGCTCTTGGAATTAACTGCCGTGGATCTGCCAAGTGCAGTGGTCTTTGGGGCCCTGGCGATGTTGCGCGGAGCTTGACCAACGCCATCAACAATATCGACGAAAACCGATGGTAAGCACCCTATGGGAATCTTGACCGCCTAGTATAGCATGTTGATTCTGATTTAGGTATTACAATGGTGAACATATTGCCTGCGTTGGGAACCAAGCTGGCAATGGCGGCGGTTACTGTGCCTTTCTCCAAAATACAGGAGGCGCTCCCGGCCGCAACATCAAGGGCCTAGCTCACTTTATTCCCGAGCATGGGTATTTAAAGACCACTCCTTATTCAACTTCCATTCAGCTCACCAAATTGTTTAATACAGGTGCAAAATGTGCGGCAGTGTCCCTTATTTTTATCCTTCTGATAACAATGTTGCCAATGGACAACTGACCTACAACTACGTTGACAGTAAGTCAAAGACCATAAGTCACTCCTGATACATAAGTTAACCGATGGCTAATAGATCCTTGTAATGTTGCTGGCACCAAGCTCTGCTAGTGGCATACCTGCTGAGCCTCATCCTGTCTGAGGTGGGCCGAAGCATGTGGGTATGGAGTATGGACGTGGTTTTGGTAGGATTGGATATGGGCTACAACTGTGTATCCAGAGGAATGTGACCAGCTAGACCCAAATATACCGAGTGTGTCGAGAATAACTAAGAGAAGTACTTCTATGTACACATGTGAAACCAAGCCGCTCTCCGTATCGATCCGGGGCACCACAATCCATGGCCCTGGATCTGACTAGGATCTTGTCCTGGCATTTAGCTATCACTGTGACCCATGCTATGTTTCAACATCTTTTCAAGCTAAAACATGGCTCTTCCACTAGCCGACACATTCTTGTGTTTGCCCCAAACCCTGGTCGGCACATGATCAGCAACCCTCCAAGAGAAGGAGATGGCACATGTGAACGAGCGGTAGAGTGACAGGGGTCAGGCAACCTTTTCAAGCGCCTCCAACATGGAGACAGGAAGCTAGTGAGTTTGGACGTCTCTTCAGTCGCTAGGCCTTCAGTGTTGGGTCTTTCTGGTACCATTTGAAGACTAGCCGAGACTCTTGATGCCAAAAGCGTTGGCAGCATCAGCGACTGTAATGACTTTGATTACAAGTATGTATATTGTTGTATACAGCGCAGTGGATATGAATTGGCTGTAGTTGTAACATATCACATTCACGGCAAAAGCGTCTCAGCGCATTCTAGAGCTGAAGTTAGACAAAAAAGCTGGTGTGCGTTGCCCTTTTCCCCCGCCGACATGACTTTTGCCGTAATATCCAACAGACTTCTGACGTTCTCAGATTGGTCTAGTATACTCTGTTGCCGTTAGTGCCCCAACCCTCAGAGGAAACGAGAGCACACGCTGGTGTTTGCAGTATTTCTCCATCTCAGTATCGTTTTCATGGCAAAGAATCATTCACATCATCTTTACACTCTTTATGCATGAATTCTCCAATGTTCGGCCGCCTTCAGACACCAATATGACTTCATCGAATGATACCTCGCCAGCAACCACGGGTCGCCCGAAATTCCTCCCAACCACTTCACCACTGGTCATGAGACTCTTCCAGTCTCGCGTGATCCGCCTACGGTAGATAGGGGCGGCCGCTCAAACCTCGTTCTTGCCCGTCTCGCCCGTCTCAGCCTCAACGCGAACGAGCTCCCATTCTAGAGCCGATGTTGCTTGCCGCTCAGGCTACTACGCCTTATGTCCGCCCCTAAACAATCACATCACCTTCTCAAAGGAATCTTTTTCCCCCTCCATATGGAGATCTTGAGGACCATGCATCGGACTTGCAATCTCAACTAGATAGTCCTTCGAGGTTGGATTAGTCTCGGGCTTCTACTAATGCCGACTACTTTACCGGGAAGACGCAGGAAAGAGTCGTGGTAAGCGAAAGGGGAGTACGTTAAGTTATACAATTGGGCTCGGAAACCAAGATTTAGAATGATTGAGCTAGAAAAAAAGCCATCTAAAAAGATTCGATGGTATGGTTGTTTAGAGGGGTATCGCTACGGCGAGTTTATAGAGTGGATAAGGCCAACTATTACTACCATGAATTTGTTATAGGGGATTACAACAGGAATTGAGCATGTATCAGTACATTTAGACTAATTAGTAGTTGAATCACTCTTTAGGGTAACTCAGTTTCGCTTCCATCTATCCCTTTGACCGGCATAAGCCTCCGCTTGGGTTACTGGAGCGGGGTCAGACCAATTGAAATGCGCGAAATTAAAGGTACTTACTTCCCCACCTATTTTAGGTAGTAATAGAAGTCCTAACAATTCTAATTATTATAAATAGCTATATTGCACTTGGCATAGCTATAAATAGTCTGACCCCCCTGACCTCCTTGATGCCTTATTGTATTTCCTAATATTTGCTATAAATAGCTTCTTTTTTGGCGTTTTCCTTGCAGTTAACCTTGCTGAAAGCCCTTATAAGCTAAGCAATCTGACTTCTTGTGCTGGTTGATGTAATTAATGCTTCTTTGTATGTGAATTTATCGTGCCTTAATATCTTCTTTGTCTTCTTTAATGCTAGTGTAGTTCCTTTTGCGTGCCTGACTTTGCTTGTAATAGGTATTAAAAAGAGCATTATAGATGTATTCCTTCTATTTCTTTAGTGTTGTAAATTACTTCTACTTTAGCTGCCCTTTTAGCTATAATATATATATATTAATAAGGATAATATTAAGGAGGAAAGTCTATATAAGTGCCTATTAAGTACTTCTTTTTAGGCAATAATTATAGCTTATATATACCCTTAATTAATTGCCTCTATTAATATAATTTATCTAATTATTATAAGCTATAGCTATTATTAGGATAGGTATAACTTTAGAAGCTTTATTACTAAAAAACTACTATATAGGCTTTACTTATTAAGTTTAGCTAGATAGTCTTTGCCTTTCTTACTATATATACTTATCTTTAGCGCAAATAAAGACTATTATAAGGAAGAGAATAAGGTAGTTATCCTTCTATATAACTTACTAGACCTAAAAAGGGAAGAAAAAAATAAATTAATAAGAGAAATATATAGAAATATATTTTAG
>JAADJG010000308.1:0-46157 GCA_012932025.1 Fusarium austroafricanum | reverse complement strand
CCCAACCCCAACCCCAACCTCCACGGGCGCCGCCGTGAGTTAGACGCCGCGGGCCAAAGCACGGGGCTCTTTGCAGCAGGTGAATGCGAATGCAGTCACATCACATCACCAAAAAGTAAGTGGTGGGTGTCAATGTTACAGCACAGTTGTGGCCGGGGAACACTTGCGGTGGTGGGACAGTTAACCAACCCAGCCCTGTCTTGTCTGTTGCTTCATGACCTCGAGAGAAGAAAAGAAATCACAAGGGAATAATTCTAGACTAGGATAACACTGCGACCTCGATCGAGGCCCTTCTGCCCGCTATCACATCACATCATCACATGTATGGCACATGTCCTATAAGGAAATGCAAGATCAAGCACAGGCAGCATATCAATCTGGCCCCCATCCCATCACCAACCTCCCGTATGGCACACGTGGAGGCAATTCACATTGTCAGTCATTGGTCTTGTAGCCGCTCGTTGCACCCACACCACCTCTCCAAGACTCTAATCCTTTCTGAGCATTACAGCACAGGACCTAGAAACTTTCCACAGGGCACAGAGTGCGCCGACGTTACAGAACAAAGTTCATGTTGGCAAACTCTCGCACAGGCGCCATTTCCGGAGGTTGCCAGAAGGTCTAACGCCTCAACCTTCTAAATTTCATCTCGAGTCAAGCAATGTTTTCTGATGAATGAGAATGACATTCCAACCTCCATTCCCTCCCTAGTAGCTTGCCTTCAAACTTCCCAACGGCATCTCCATTCTCCACCCTATCTGAAACCCACCAAATTCCATTCAACGTTAGTTAGCTGCCTCCACTTGCGAGCGAGCGATGCAAGTCATCCTACAAAGTTTCACCCATCGCTGCATTCCAGTCGAGTCGAGTCGAGTCGTGCATGCCCCAAAAAGCCTCTCGATGGCTGAAACACGCATACTTGGACACTGGATGATCGCTTCCATCTTGACGGTGGTCAATTCCTGATGATAACAAGTAAATTACATCACAATCAACCCTCAAAACGACCTTTGTTTCCCTAATTCAAGAGCTCTTGAAACTGCATGACGCATTCTTTCCAGGGGTTGTTGGCCATGACCTCATGCAAGATCGTCGCTCAACTAACCAAACCAAACTAAACCAAACCAAACACGTCCGCTGTAAGAGCAAGGTGCCTCAAACCAAGCCATTTGCGTTAATTTTCCATGTACTGTACCCCTCTCGATCCTACAGTACGCGGGGTTGTTAAACCAGAAACAAGAGGGGATTATCAAATCGAAACAGGATCATGAACTTGACAAGCACAATACTTGGCAGAGGCCATGAATCAGATCAGAAGTACGAGGTCACACATCACCAATTAATCACAAAAAGTCAAGTCCAGCCAAGTTAGTCACACAAGTTGAGAATAAAAATATACATATGTTTGCGATTTTTTTTGCCTAATATTAAATAATCCAAATCAAAAAGTATCTTGAAAGTGGTATAATCAATAACCATCCGTAACACCTCCAACTCCTCCTCATAGCTCTAACGCATGAGTACATTGCTTCCATCCATCAATGAGGAACGTAAAGACGTGATTTCCTCGATTACCGTGTAGTAACTTCCGTTCTAAGTGCCAATCACTTTTGTTATCCTAACGCGCTGATCCCAAATAGAAAAATAATATCCAAGCTCCGAAACAAAAAGAGTAAAAAAATCGCCGTATCCTGTCGCCCTAGCTATCATTCAAGACAGCTCGCTTTGCTTTGCTCTCCCTCGCCAACTGCTCGCGTCATTCTGAACGGAAAAAACACTGGGTATCTCGAATTGGAAGAAAAAGCCCCCTTGATATCGATCCCCTCCTCCGCGCGCGCGTTTGCATTGCTGGTGGTACAGGTCGCCCCTTGAGTCTTGGTGTCTTTGCTCCGATTGCCAACCAAGTCAATAAAAAGAAATCGCTTCCCTGGGACGAGATAGAGATGTCGTAAAAGAAAAGATGGAAGTCCTCGTATCCAGGAGATCCGGGTAATAGTGGTAGTATACAGCGGGCATGGGCATCCAGTCCGGCGAGCTTTGGTAAATGTCACTGGCCGGTGTCATAGGATCCTTGGGTATATGGTATGGTAAATAGGTCAGGTAAAACAGAAACATGGTATGGTATGGTCCTGTCCTGGATGATCCTGTGGATAGTGGTCCGTTTATTTGGTAGGGTTCCGGAGAATTTCTTCACAGTTGGCGTCAAAGCGAAGGTTGAAGAGCCTCACGTTTTGCATAAACTTCTCCGTCTTGTCAAGCTCTCGATCACGGCCAAACAGAGTCTCGACGAATTCGACACCGGCATTCTTGCCGAGGCCAGCCTGCTTGCGCTTGGCAGCCTTGAGCATGGGGGCTTCACAGGCCTTGAGAAGGGAGCGGAGCTTCTCAGTGAGGCGCTCACCGGCCTCGATGAACTCCTCGACAAGGTCACGGTTGTCAGCACTGCGAACGCGACCGACGGTCTCTTCAGCACGCTTCACCTTGCCAGCGAGTTGGATGAGGAGGAGCCACATCTCACCAGCCATATCAGAGATGGGAGTGGCAGGACCTTGGTGGTAGACGGTCCAGTCATAGATCCACTTTCCAAGACTGTTGGCATCAAAGACACTACCTAGGAGAAGGATGGGCTCTTCGGCAGGGTCCCAGTTCTTGAGTGAGTATCCGGCAGGAATGCGGTGCTTGCGAGCATCGGCATCAGTAGCCTTGGGAGTAGAGGGAGTGGAGGCGGGCTTGCTGCGGTGTGAGCTGGCGGGGCGGACAGTCTGGGGCCGAGGAGGGGGGACCGCAGTGGAGGATCGACGGCTGTGGCCGAAGCTGGTAGGAGGTCGAGATGGTTGAGTTTGAGGCGACTGGTACATGGAAGGAGCCTGTTCTCGTGCGTAGTAGTCATCGTAGACAGCGGCGGAAGCACCCTGCAGGTAGTCGTCGTAATTAGTGTACCATCCCCGGTCATCATCAAAGTCTCGAGGTAGGAAAGTAGCGGATTTGCGGTGATGACTGATCTTGGAGCGGGACTGTGCGGGAAGCACATATGTATGTCCCAGCGCCTCGATGATCTCGTCCTCGTCGGATTCTCCATATGGGGTGGAAGCCCGGACATAGGTAAATGAGAATCGGCGGTCGCGCTTGGAGCGCGGAGATGACTCGGAAGGCCTGCGCGACGAAGAAGTTTTGTGACTCACATCTGCCGTGCTATATTGCCCAATGCTGTTGTAGCGAGGCGAGTCCTTGGGAGGACGCGGACTGAAGTCGCTAGCCTGAGAATAGCTGTTGAATCGCGAATGGGCCGCTCGCGTCGCTGGCCGCCTGGGAGTTGAGTCGGCCCAGGTCGGCCTCGGGGAAGGAGTAGGAGTGGCGGACGACATCCTCGAGTAGACGCTGTCGTAGTCGTGGATCGGTGTCGATCCAGGAGTTCGTGGTGATTGATAACTCATGTTATTGTGTTGCGATGTCCAACTGACATCCGCTGTTTCCAGGGTTCAAACAACTGCTCTCCTCCCGAGCACCCGCAGTTGTTGGGTTGTCGTGTCGCTCGCGGATCTTTTCGTTGTTTTTCGTGTTTTTTTTCTTTTGTTTTTTCTAGTATGTAAGTTGAGTGGCTTGTCAGAGATGCGGAAACTGCATGCAAGCAGATTCGACGATCAAGATGCGCCGGGGAAGAGACGCCCAAGGGGAGGTGATGGATAGGCCCGTCACCTCGGTATGTAGTCGGAGGAAAAGAGGTTAGAAGATTCTTTTGCGGCGGCGAACATGACCGATGGGTATTATATCTCTCCTCAACTTGGAGGAATAGGCACCAGATCCCGTAGAACCTGGTAGTAGTGTCGAGAAGACGCTAGGCGCTTCAGATGATGATTGATTAAAAGAGTGATGACGTCGATGCACGACGTGCTGAATAAGTTTTTGAACTCGTTGGGGAATTTGTGTGATTGGCAAGCGCCAAGATACGTGAAAAAGAGGAGGAAAGGAGGGTGAAGCGGGAGGCAGTCGAGATATATATTTGTCTGCTCCAGTTGTGGGAGTGGACACCAACACAACGACCCAGCACGGGCAACCTCCAAACCTGCCTGCTAACCTACGGGTGATGACAGGGGAGGCCGCTAGTGGAGGAGGGGCTTGACCGGGGTTGAGAAAAACGACAAGGGTGTGGGTTAGATAGGGGCAGGGGGTGAAAGCCGCAGTCTTGTGAGGGTGTGGACGGTTCTCTCAAAGGGAGCAGGGGAACCTGGCTTATGCAGGCTCGCATTTGCACTTTGCTGCACTCCCTCTGGTTGACTCTGAGTCTTTAAGGGAATGGGTGTAGTGGTCGCAGTGTTGTGTGTCGCTGCGCAGCGCTGAGTAGAGGATTGGTGATTATTTTAGAATCTCTGTCCTCTGTAGATGATTAGATGCGAAGAACGAGCATTTATTCGATGTCGCTGGTGACTCCTCGAATCGTCGCGAATAAATGATTCGTATGACTCAGAGAGGCGAAGCAATACAGTACCGGTATTGCTGTCGTGTTGGACTGCGCTGCGACCGAGTACCCGTATCAGCAGTGAGTGAGTGTATTGCTAATCAGGGTGTAAGAAGAAACAGAGTTGACGCTTAGTCAAGCCAGCCAAGCCCAGCCCGTACTGTACGTGCGCCCAGCCAATTTCTCTCCAACCAGGTACAGCCAACGTGCGCGGCGCACTGGCCTCAACTCAGATTTGGCGAAATGAGCCAAACGGTGACGCAGTCCTCGGAGCCCACAAGCGCTGTACTGCGGCCAAGCAAGTTTTGTTGGTTTTTTCTTATTATTTGGTGATGCTGCAGATGGATGGATTCCCAATATTTGTGGATGGCTGTGCGTGCTGTGCTTCTTTTTTTACTCTACCGCTTCTTTTCCAACCCAATCCAATTGTCTGTTGTCTGTTGGGTACTGAGCAATTATGAATCAACTCGAGTATCTCACGCGCAACTATGACTCAGTCTGTCAGTCACTTCATGAACCATGAGGCAAAAAAGATCTAAGAAAGGGGCAAGATGTGATATCAGATACTATATAATAGCAGTGATAGGTTGTCTCCAAAGAGGCAGCCTTTCATGTGAAAAGGAGAGCAAGCAAGCAAAAAAGAGCATGAAAATTGAGCAAGGTGATTTGATTGATTGTTTTCCCATCCAATTCAGCTCTGACTGTCATGGAATTGACAGGGGGTGTGTTTAACAGGTGGTGGTCTTTGTCTCTCAACAACAAGACAAGCAACACGAGGGGCACAGCGCACACAATTCAAGTTCCCCTTTTCTTTTCTTTTCTTTCCTTTTTTTGAGCCTCCTATTTTTCTTTTTCTTTTCCTCTTGTGCCTGTATCACATTGAGTGCAGCCACCGGAAGCAGGGAGAAAATTGCCAGGATACCGAGGATAAGAGAAAATTCTGCGGAACCCATGAAAAGCAAAAATAAGGCCACACAGAAAGAAAAAAAAGGTTTTCTGTCAATAAAAAATAAAAAAGATAAATTTACCTGACGGACTTTTCGGTGGCGGGGTCGAGTACCGGGCTCTCTCGACAATATTGCTTATTTGGCTCCAATGCCTTGCTCGTTTGCACGCCTCTTTTCAGTTCCAATTCCCCTGTTCCTGTCTCTGTTCCGAAATTCAACGAGGAGTCCTCGTCAGAAATGACAATGACAATGGTGTCCACTAAAGTGCCAGTCCAGTTGAATTTACCGGCGGGGAGCAAGCGAGATTGACGGCCTGGATCCAAATCCAAAATCCCAACGTCCTACGCAGCCGGATGCCCGCGACTCGCTTCCGGTGAAAAATTTTCCTTCTCCTTGGGCTTCTAGGCGCGCTGGCGGCAACCGACCAACAGGGGGCAAGGCCAGCTCGGTTGATTCAAGGCCAGGGCGCTCAGTAGACCGTTACACCCCCTGGACCTGGAATATTAACTTAGATTAGGGTAGGGTAGTGCTGGGTCAGGGTATTGGGAAAGTTTTCCAGAGGATACGGAAATACGAACGAGCTGACGCAACTGAGCGGCCAACGAGGACACCTAGCGCAGGGATATCTAGTGCTGGGAAAGATATGATGTTCGGAACCATAACCATGCAAACACTATCAGCCCGGCCCTTAATAGCACTTGCTTGACACAAGTGCGACGCGAGGCTGGCAAAAACTCAAAGGCTACCGTTAGGCTACCACTTGGAGTCGTTGCGGCGTCCGATGAGTCAGTCCGTGAGTGGTTGGGCGTTGCAAGGCAGCAGGACGAGATATCCACTGGTTGCTAGGGCTTTGAGGTTTTGTCGAATGTCAACAAGGCTGCGATGTGGAATGGGCGGTCGAATCAGATGACAGTCAAGACAGATTCGAGAGCCTTGGCTTTGGCCTTGGACTTGATGATGTTGCCTGGCGTCGAATTATACGGTGTGGCACGTAGTTGTAACTGGTGACAGTAGTGCCTCGTACAAAGTAACGGCGGAGAGTAAATGTAAAACTCCGCAAGCCGTGCCGCTTCGATACAATGGAGTTAACGGAGAGAGATTCTCATCGAAAATCAGGGAAGGCTGGAGCTTTATCAATCAGCCTCAGGCTCTTCACACCATCAGCTCCCTCATTCAGTGTCATCACACGCGCACGCTGCTGACCTGAGCCATGAGTTTCTTATTGGGCGGTTTACCGTGCGCGTACATACATCATCAGCAGTAGTAATGGTGTCGTGCATCTTATCCCGCCTTCCCCCAAGGGGTTCTCATGCATGACTTCTACCCTGTGACAGGTTCTTCTTGGAGGAATATTACCACAACTCCTCCGCATCACGCTGCAGAATGGCCACCGTGAATTCAGCAACTGCCAATCGGTAAAAACAATTCTTGATTCGAAGGGTGCACCTCCAGAGCCGGGTCTGTTGCAATGTGCATGTGAAGAGTTCCTCCGGCTTACGAATACGGATGATTACGGAGGATCTGTTCTTTTCTTCTTCTTCAACTTTCCTTTTCGAGAATTGCAACCCTGTCCGTTGTAATATTGATTCGAGTCCTAGATTTATCGCACGAGGCTTCAGGTCTAGATGTGTTGCGACAAAATCAAGAGGCTGGGTTGATGTTGTCCCCCTTGCATTAGTGACAAGCACATCAGCTCCCTCACATAGGTAGAGTCTCTCATACTCGATGGATGATTGCCACCAATGCAAAGTGATATGACGGAAGTTGATTGCTTCTGCTTTTAGCTTCTCCGCACGACACGGCACGGCGGGGACAAGACAAGACCAGACCAAACCAAACAAAGATGGAGATGGAGACGGAACGGAGAGATCGTGCATTCGGTACTGGACGAGTGAAGCGCGACAGCGGAGTCGACACATGTCAAACCCTGGACCGGAGCAACGGCTCGCGAATGGGGTCGTTTCCAGTGATATGCAGCCGGCCACTGCAACGGCACTAATGCTAACAAGAGGAATAGGTAAACATACGGACCAGACATAGGCCAGAGATGGATAAGCGTCTTGTGAGCCGCAGCCTGTCAGTCATCATCTTCCATTCTTCCATGATTCATCCCCGCCAAAGCAACAAATTCCAATTCCGCATCTTCCATCTATGGTCGAAACCTGTGTCACACTAATATATTGCAGTCACTCTGTTATAGAAACACAGACACTTGGCGCTTTCGCCCTTTAACGATGCTTTGTCAAAGTAAATTGCGCCTTCATGTCAATCATATCGCCCTTGAGCCGCCACCCGTATCCAGAACATAACCCGATATGCGCCGACGAAAAAGGGAGACCGTGCTGAGCTTTTGCTAAGAATTGCTTTGCCATTTCTTCATGCCGGCCGATAGACTCAAGATGGGCCTCGGCCCTGGCTCCGTGCTTTACCTTGCGGGCGGCTGGCATTTGGGCTTCACTCTTCCGGATCTTTTGCATTGATTGGGCATGATATTATCTCAGATTTCCATGCCATCCATGATCAATCATTTCGTCTAAGATCTGGCAGGTACTCCGGTGACTCCCTTTAAGCTTTTTTTTTGTCGTGATTCAGATTTTTCGCGATTAGATTTCTGCCATTTAAACCCCTGCCGCCGATTCTACATCTTGAGTCAGAGGTCAGAGGTCAAAGCAGAGCAGCTGAATACATTGACACATACGACACAGAACACTTCAACTGTTTCGAAATGTCATGACATTCACGTCAGTTTGACTTCAACTCTGATAATTCTGTTATAAGACTCATCCGCATCCGGACCGATGAGATCAGAGGTTTGATTGCGAGTGTCGGCGCTCTGGCCTCCTTTACGGATACTTTCAACAACATCCAGGATCCCAGAAGGCTTTTATCCGACTGTGTTCTCACTGGGATGACCGGACCGAAGATTACCTGTGCCCCGGGGGCAGGGGACAAGGGTTATGATCAATCATCCTTGGACTCGCCATGGATAAGATTTTCAAAGGCCGGCGATGGACGGACGAAGCAGGGGGTGGCTAAGAATTCCTGGAGCCGGAGAACAGAATGGCCAACAGAGCCAGGCCTGCCCGGAGCTTGTGGTCATTGCTAGGGGGGACAGAGTCAGAATCAGAGTCAGAGTCTGGATGGGTGTGTCCAGGGGACCCTGACTCCCGTCCAAGCGTCCAAGTGCAAAACCGCGTGCCTGAGTCCCAGAATTCGGTCACTGAGGTTTAGCGGCCTTTGCACCGAGGACCTGCCATGCCCTAATGCTAATGCACCCACAATGACAGCGGCTGAGCGATCCAGACACGAGGATGGAGCTCAACGGGACGCGGGGAGATAACTCTGGCCTTTCACAGGTTTGGAGCCCTCGAAAGCAGTTGTTGGTGGGTTCGCGGAGGACGGACAGCAGCCGGATGGAGTCTGCGTCAAAACATTGCCCAGCTTCAACCCCAGTCTCGTCTTGGTCTTGGTGTTGCTAATATTATTGCAGGATCGATGATATTTTCATGACATTTTGAGAAAAATATTTGTGTGCGTGTGTGGATGGCGCCCACAATGCTTAATATTGCAAAAATCGGTCAGTGTGCTGACTTGAGACAAGGATTCCCACCATAATATTCCTCACTCGCAATAAGACCAACACGACACCGAGACAACGCAGCGCAATGCCAGCTCATCCCTAATAAGATCAGCCAGGAATGAGACATACAGTGTATACACAGTAAAACGAAATACCCGGGCGTTCGGTCTGAGCTTTCTTCACCTTGTTTGCCTTTCACCTTACCTGATGGGCCCGAGATTAAGGCCAGGGACAATGGGTCGAGAGACTCTCTACTCTACTCCTACACTCCCCGCACGCCCCTACTTGGGGCCCGGCAGGTAATGATAAAAAAAAAAAAAAAAAATCGCGGCCCAACGCAATTATCCTGCTCCTGCTGCTGGGCACCATGTTTCATACGCTAATAATAAGAAAAGCCTTGCCCTTGTCTTGTCAAGCCATGGTGAGTCCCTGTCGGCATGTGGTACACAGCCGAGTCCAGGTAAATTATCTAGGACTTTGAGTGTTTATTTTATTATTTTATCTCTGAATACGGGTAAACATGGTTGCCAGAGAAAAGAGTATATTGCGATGGACAATTAGTTTGGGCATCAACAATTGTCTTGCTCTGTTTTTGAAGTTTGGTGCATGTCTTGCTTGGGGTAGTTTGTTTTGGCCTTCAGCTATTGTTTCAAGCAGCAACAGCTCCTTCAACTTCTTTTCGATGGCTTGACGGAAGGATTACAGATGGATGTACAGAGTATGTATGGATGGATATGTATGTCCAACATCTACATGCACACGCCCTCGCGGCGTATATTGGCCTGTCCCTCAAATGTCGTCGGCCTTGTTGTTGGCCATTTGAGTGGACTACAATCCCCATTGCTATCCTTGTCCAATGTAGTCCTCGAATACCCTTGTCGACATGGATATTTTTGCCTTTTTTTTCTACTTCAAGGATAAATTTTCATCGCGAGATGCCTTCCTTTTTGATGGAGTCTTGACAGCCTTGCCCCCTACGTGAGAGCTTTACCGCACTCCGAAACAACTGATCCATCGCATCGCGAAGTCATCGCTCGATACTCGGTGCTCTCGGCTGTTGTTGTTATCATCTACGGATATCCTCTGACCGATATCTTTCCTTTCTTTCAGATGACATAGCCCTCCAAGTGGATGAGCCGGTGACTCATAGCTATCCTTCCCTTCTCTTGATGCTGGCTGGCGCTGACAGTGTCTGCAGCTCAATGCATATACCCTCTGGTTTGCTGTATTGATGTCCAAACAAACCCGCGGCCCCGTCATATCGGTCCCGCCATGCACCCCAAGTTGGATGCCGATTGGCATCCACTACACGCACTGCCTTGTCTAGCAGACACAGACACAGACGCAGAGAGACACGTTGCTCTGTGCACCATTAATCAAGCTTCACGATGCAGTAGGCCGAGGGGTGTAAGTCAAATCGAGTTGAGTCGACGTCGATGAGGGGAACAAAGAGCAAAGAGCTCTCTTTGATCAGGACTTTTGCATGCGGATATGCATCTCTAGACCCTGGGTCATTGCTGCTATACCCTTACCCTTACCCAACACTTTTTCTCTATTCGCTGTATCAAGCGACGATATCATAACAACAAAGCCAAAGCCCCTCCAAAAATAAATCCAGAAAAATATGGCTCTTGGCAACAAGTTCCAGGTTTCCCCTCCATAGGTCCCCCTCCAATTGAACAGCCTAGCCTACTACTGCGGACTTGGAGACCGCGCTACAGCAACCTACAACCACAAGGCGGTTTTTCGGTTTGACATATCTCTCACCGACTCTTTTGGAAAAGACGGTGCCCGTTGCTCGGGTGCGTACAGTTGATGGGGATGCACCATCGCGGGGCCCTTTGGAGACGGGCCGCTCTCAAAGGAGCACAGCGCTTGGATTGACTGTCCTACCTAGAGCAGCGACGTGGACGCAAAACGGCCAAGGCTGAAGGTATACAAGACAAGGACTGGACTGGACTACAAGTTGGCCGCATAGTGACGTATGCAGGATCCCACAGATCCATCCATCGCGGCTCTCAGTGAAACGGTGTTGATGTTGAAAATGAAGTCTTCTGTATGCATGCTGGCAGTATCATGGCGTGCAGGAAGTTGCAGTCGAAGTTGCTTTAGTTCATGTCTCAATGCCAAAGATATTGTATACATTTACATATACATATACATATACATTACATTAACTTTCAAGCCGTTGCAGATGTAACCTTTTGACTAACACAAGACGAGATCAAGCGCCGACGATCTAGACACACCGCAGAACACCGCCGTTTTAAAGATGGCGGAACTAGAATGCAGTACCCGCCATAGTGTCCTCCACCCTGTGACAAGGGCGATCATCCAGATTAATATTTGCTTTTTTTAAATGAGAAAATTCTCATCTGAAATGCATATAGAGCGCTTAGTTTGGTGTGTGCCTGCGATGCGAGGCCATTAGGGCAAAGACACGCAGCTGCATGCATTGCATATCTGGAAGAAAAAAGAGGGTCTTTTGCATATTCTGTTGGAGCGACAACGTGCTGCATCACGATGGAGCACTAGGGATAGCTAAAAATCTGCGTGCGTCTCGCGCGTGTCGGTGACGAAAGAGAAGCCTAGAATAGAGTGATCCTGGCAGTCCCGTGGCCAAGTAAAAAAGACCAACGAGAGAGAGAAAAAAGAGTCATAGGTGAGGTGAGCCCCTCCAGTTCAACGCGTTCATGCCCAGCACAGCACAGCACAGGCATCTGTCTGGTGGTGGGTGTTGTCTGCGTTGTCCATGCCTCCGAGATGGATGGAGGAGCCCTTCGGGTCCGGCCGTAGAACAAATGAGATCCGGAGGAAGCGACCAATCCAATGGATGGCCGTGTAAGGTAGGGTAGGTTTCCAAGACACTAGCACTATCTGCACCTCGGGAACCAGAACGACATGTTCCCGCTCTTTCCCACGTCACATCACATCACATCTCAGTTTTAGCTCAAGCATGCCGGGACGGAAAAGAACTGCCAATGGCGAGATTAGGGCATGGACATTGGAGACCAGGGCGAGATGCATGCTGAAAGCCCTGTCTGCTTGGTGTTTGATGATGCTGCACGGTTGCAGATGCTAACCCTAGACCACAGAAAATAATATTCGCAAATCGAAATGACAAGGCGAGATGCAGACATGCAGTAGAGATGTTGACACTCTATCTGGTAGTTCGTGATAATCACCCATACAACATGATAACATGGCATGTGCAAAGGTGGTCTGCTGCCAAGTTACCACCTCAGCGCTTACAGATCATTTGCCCATCACAATAAACAGCAGGCCTCAAAATGCATTTCTTCCCTCAAAGCGACCCCCCTGTCCACTCGATGGTCAAAGGACAATGACCTATTAAACAATGCATGACCCTGTCACGACCCTAGCCACGTGGAATGTGGCTGTGTATGACATGCCAAGCCACAACCACTCGGCCGGGTCCGCCACCGGGGGTCCGATTCGGGCATGGACTGGGGCGAGTCTGGTCCGCGCACGGCAACGGCAACAGCAAGAGCAGCATGTGATGTGATGGATGGCGGGCGGCCTTGCCCTGCAGGAGACTCCCGTGTTCCCGGTTTTCTGGGTCCCGCATGCGGCCCCATCGGGCTGATGAGTTTAAATCTGGTCAAGTGACGTATCTGACTATCTATCCATCTACCATCAATATCTAAACGGCTTTGGAATCATTTTCTGTAATCAACATTACCTATTCAGTACTCACCGTCTGTCTGTGTAGCAGATAAGACTCACCATGCCCTTTGCTGCCTAGACCAGACCCATTGTCATTTCATTCAGCTATGCAACTGTCCCCTGCCTCCTGATTTTTTTATGCTCCATTGGGCACCTTTCGCCCCCCATTCAATGGCCTGACCATACTCCAGACAAGCTCACCGTTTCCTCCTGACCATTGCCTTTTCACATCAAATGTCAATTACAATGACATCCTACAGAAAATGAGTCACATCCTTATCACAGATGGACCATGAACAGTTGCCAGTTGGCCAGCACATCATAGGAAGCCCCGGCACCGCCACACCGATACGTCGAAACGGACATCGAATCAATTCTCGTATTCCTCCTTTTTGCGTCAGTCATATGAAAGAGTCCTATAATATTCCAGGATCTTCGGTAGGCAGCAGGGCGCGAGAGGGAGCTCACGATGACGCGGATGCTATATCTCAGATCCTCATACGCGAACGTGTCGTCGCGCCAGGCGGCAATCTCGCGCGAGGCACATGTCAAGAGCCAATCTTGAACCGCGGGGTAGAAGTGTGCAGTCAAATGAAGTGTCATTCACGGTGCTTATGTATGGTGGCGATATAAGCAAAGGGGCTGACTCTGCCATCGGAAGACCGAGTTGGCATCCGTGATATCGACACGCCTTTACGTCAAATTGAGGTGGTTGGGATAGATATGATATTTGATTTGAGTGAACTAGTTTGATGTGAGAATGTTGAGCTGTTGAGTCACGCGATCAAGGCATCGAGTATCGGACCGTGAGTGGGATCACGGGACTTGCAAGGAGTCTTGGCGACTGATTCATGCATGGCAAAGTCCGCGGGCGTCTAAGTCATCGGTTACTCGGATGCCTCTTTCTCGTATCATCGCAACGATGTATTGATGTATACCAGAGATAGTATAATTGGCTGGTAAACGTAGTGAGTGGTTGTTTCGAGGTTTGGTGAATAGTAAGCTGGTATATGTTGCTATAGGATTGCGTAGAGGGAGGGAAAGCAGCCCGAATTTGATCGATCAAAGCACATCTGTGAACAAAAACTGGTCGTAATTCATGTTGAAATGCCAAAGTTTCAACGTCCCAGTTATTGAGAGATACCCATAAATAATTGTTCTATTGACAAACAGTTCTCTCTTGTTCATGCGGACCATGGCAGTAATTTGAAGCCTCTGCCTGCCACCAAGTCCTGCCGCTCCATGCTATCCTCTGAATCTTTTCACGATCCGTTAATTCTCATTTACCAGGTGTTGCACGGCTTTGCCTTTCGCTTGTTGACATCCCACCATGCTCTGGAGTTTGCTGTGTTTTCCATTCAGGGGCTCCAGATGTCGACCAAAGGCAAATGAAATATTCGTTCGTGAACACACAGGGAGGCTTCCGGAAGTCTTTTTATGATCTCCTTGTCCCATTTCTACCCTTTATCCAACTTTTAGACTCCAGTAATGCCATCGCTTAATGTGCCAAATGATTGTAATACAGGAAATGACCTCCCTCCTCTCCCAAACAGGAAACACTATAATGCCACCTAGGTATCCAAACTCAGGGAGACATGCCTATGTCATTCAAACAAGAGACTTGGGAGATGTCTATTCTTCCTGGCATGGCGGTCTCATGGCCCCCCGAAGCACAATGACACCAGCTAGCCGATCCAAGATTCAGAAGGTTGCGGCTCTGGTACCAGGGCAGGATGTGTGACATGGATCCATTTATCCCCGGTAGCCATATCAGCAGCTCTCCCATAGTCCTTGAAACTGCAGGCTCTGTGATTCTTGAGACAACACATACGGGCGTATGTTCCCAGCTCTTTGGGACGTTTTGCCACCCGGCATTTGCTGGGGTCCTTGCATCTCGTGCAAGGACGGAGTGCTTGTGCTCCCTCACCGGACCCCTCCAGCTTGTGAACCTTCGTATGGTCCGCGAAGCTCCTGGTGCTCCATTCCTTTTTGCATAGTGAGCATATGGTCTTTTCACCAGCAGTAGAACGGCGTTGGGGGGCGGCTTGGGCTGGAGCAGCAGGCTGGGCAGGTTTTCCCGGCGAGGTGTTGGATGGAAAGGTGGACCGAGAAGGCATTTCTCTGATAGACAGCTAGCAGTGGAGTTGATAATGGTATCAAAATGACTTGCTTTTGATGGTTTTGATGTCGACACTCGATGTAAGTCGTCGAGCTGGGGGTACCAGAGTTGGAAGTGACTTATTGTTTGATTTGGAAGTTGACAATATTTGTAGATGTGGACAAGGAAATCTCCTTCGATAGATTCTTCTGCGTGAATAAAGAGTGTTTAATTGATGATGGGAATGGTAGTAAACTTACCAGAGTTCAGTTTACAGTTACATATGAGTCTCGCGCCGTGTTGCGCGGATTAAAATGTAGGTTGATGCTCCCATTGTGACTTCCTGGAAGGAAATTGCTATTGGAAAAGGCTGGACTGGAAGTGCACTCAAATGTAAGGATAAAAGCGGGAGAAGCCAGATCAAGAGCAAGACCTCTCATGATTTATGATCCTTATCTGCCCAAGCGGGAGTCAGAATATCACTAAAGCTGTTTGTGATGCCGGAGCCCTTACGTGAGTAGTTGCTCTTCTTATAGAGTGACGGTCTCAGTGACAGGATGCTTCACCCATACCGGTGACATTGTAACTCCTTTGCTATTCCTAAAAACTTGACTCTACTTAAGTTATAAATGCTTGTAAGGATAAATAGAAAGGAGATGTTACATGTGTCCTAGTGATATGATCGAAATATGACTTGAGGATGAATGGTACCTTATTAATGTTCGAGTGAAGTGACACCCTTAATCTGTTCCATCTGTATTGCATCTCTACATTATATAATAGAGTGCGGCATTGCACATCTAATGAAGTCTAACTTTACGCATATTAATGCTTGCAAAGCACCTCCAAACTCTATCGTATCGACACGTGTCCAGTGCTTATTGCCACACACAGACGAATCTCAAAGTAAGGCGACGATAGGAGTGTTTGCGAAGGCCCCTGGTTTGCTCATGTCGACTCCTCAATCTTGAACCCTTGGCTGACAGAGGTGGTGTTGGAAGCTTTTGATGGGATACTGAAGCGACAAACTTTATCTCTACAGCGTTTGAACTGATATTAAATATGTCATCATATACATAAGGCTTTTCCGCTTCTTTTAAAGGTATGGCATGGAGGTATATTGACATCTCGACATGAGATAAAACAATGGGACAAGATTGTGTTTGCATACTCTATAGAGCAGCAATACTTGCATATGGACTGCAAACGTGAAGCTAAATTGGTTCATATTCTGCATTACGAAGACTAGTTTTCTCTTCTTTGCTCTCCCAAACAGTATTATTTCCCGTTGGCTCAAGCAGCTGTTGTGGTGTTTGGTGGCGGTGTGACGAGAAAAGGGACTAACAAAGGCGGGAAGCTATCGAACCAGATAAACGAGCACTAGCACTGGATTGTAACAAGGGCCAAAAGCTACAATAGAATGGAATTACATGCTTCAGGTTGACCATTAGTATTTTTCGTAGTATCATACGACTCATATGATAGGAAAACCCGTCAGAACATGCGGTATCACATGCATCGACACTATCACGAAGTTTTGATCAGTAAGGATTTAGTGGAATCATGCATGTTTCAGCCGGAAGCTCCGTGGATCTGGATCGATCTTAGACAGCAGGGATATAATTCATTGAATTCTCAGGTGCCTTTCACGTGGAGTGATGATTAACGACATCCCACGTTTTGGCTCAGCTGTTCCCCGCAAGTTACAGCGCATGCAGCGCAGCGCAGCGCAACTCGCCGGGCGAGATCCCGAAGCCGCCCGGTAGCCCGTGAGCCGCGACATCAGATCATTTCGGCATCCACATCCAAGTGAGGACGCTACCGAGGGCCAACTCAGGAACACGTATTTAGCACAAGACTGACGTGTTTGTTGCAACAAGGCAAAGCCGCCAAGGTTTACAGTACCTATTAGAGAGGTCTTGAGCTTAAAGGCACAGTGGTCCCCCACTGTAACCAACCGTTCAACACCTATGCCACTTGCGTCAACTGAGGTACGGTACCCAGCTTATTCAACGTCACCCAGGAACAGACAAAATCTCCGAATCAAACTCCAACGATAAAAAGGAAAAGACATACATATACCTTAGTGCAAAGCCACCAAAGCCATGTGCATCGTTCTTCTCACCACTGCCCATCCCGATTATGCACTAATCGCTATTGATAATCGGGACGAGTTCATTCTTCGCCCGACATCACGGCCTCACTGGTGGACTCACAACACATCTGGCCGACCAGTTTTGTCGTCACGGGACCTTCAACGAGCAGAAAAGGGAACATGGATGGGAATTGGCAAAGATGGCCAAATGGCAGTACTCACCAACTACCGGGAGACAGATCTTCAAGACCAGAACCACCCTATTCATGCCGCCAAAAGCCGGGGCGGTATGGTCACCGCCTGGCTAGGAACATCGCCACAAGAGAGTTTGAAGGACAGCGTCCACCACCTGGTCAAAGACGACGGCGTTAAGGGCGTTGGTGGCTTTTCCATGGTCTGTGGCAAGCTGAGGAAGCAGAGCCAGGGTATCGCTATTGTCAGCAACAGAGCCGGCAACGTCAACCAAGTGCCCATTATTGCCAAGGAACGCGACGAGTTCTGGGGCTTGAGCAACACAGCATTCGATGCGACAGGAAACCAAGAGGAGTGGCCCAAGATCGCCATGGGAAAGAAGTTCTTCCGCGAAGCCGTCGACAATTCCGTGGTCAACAACACAAGCAAGGATGACCTTATTTCTGATCTCTTCTCTGTTCTCAGCCGCGACACATTACCTAGAAATGAGAACGCCAGTCTTGTCGATTATATTCACGAGCTTAAGAAGAGTATTTTCATCCCATTGATTGGCGACGAAATGCACCGAAAGGCAATGGAAGCGGCCATGGCGAAAGGTCCTGGCGAATGGACAGACGACCAAGCAGCAGCCGAGGAGCTTATTTCCGAGGGACGACCAGACCCAAGCATCATGGGATTCGACACTGGAATGTATGGAACGCAGCGACAGACGGTGGTTTTGGTTGATTGGGAGGGTAATGTCACCATGGTGGAGCGGGCGCTTTGGGATTGCAATGGCAATGCGGTACCTCAGGGGGAGGGCGATTTCAAGTTTGAGTTTGCGATCAATGGTTGGGACGATGAACTTTGCAACGGAAATACGAACGGGGTGAATGGAGATATAAGTGTTCGTTTGTAGATGGTCATATTGAGAGGAGTGGCTGCTGTGAACATGCATTGGATTAGGGATAGGGGGCTTTAGACAAATACCTACAGTACCTAGAATACACTAAAGATGCACCTTTCTACCTGGACTGCTCTGTCTGGGGCGTTATATTTGTTTGTTTTGTTTTGATGTCTTGATGTTCTGGTGTTTTGATGATGGCAGTGATAGGCAGTCCCGGGCCATGGCTTCCAATTAGGTGCGGCTGGCACGATGCTCTTTTGCAGTGTCAGTGAATCACTGCCATTACCCCAAGGAACCACCTGCCATTCACGCAATCAATCAATCAGTGCCTAATCTTAGCCAAGGTAATAATAATAATAACAACAAAGTCGCGTCCATGTTTAGGTTCCCAGATCCATACACAACAACAACATGGACACGTTCCGAGCCAGCGCTGGTTCTCAAGGAAGAGCCCCAACCCGTTTACGACTACCTACTCCTGCCAATATTTTCTTGCGAGGAAGAAAGAAGCTCCCTATAATTTCTGATCCAATTGGCCCTATCAAGAACTCTCGCGGCCCTGACTTCACTCGAAGTGACACCCTCATCATTGTTCCCGCCATCAATGACTGCAGCGGTTCAGACGAGTCACTGTCAGACAAAGAGAACAATGAAGCCAGAAAGAACACTCGACGTATATCTGCTAGCTTCTCAAAACTTGGATCGCTTGCTAGCCCCCCTACAGTGGCCAAGTCTGGTCTGACTGTGACTTCTGGTACAAGTTCATCAAAGACTGGCCTAAAGTCAATCTCAACTTCTTGTCTCAATGCGACTTCTGCTTCTACTCTAAACTCTGCTACATTCAGCCACCAGAACCTTTCGAATGCCGTTCCACTCAAGCCTTTACCAACAGTCACCTCGTTCCAGAACTTGCCCAAAACAAAGCAGGCCAAAGAACATGCTGGTGCATCTACAAGCTTCGAACCCACACCCCAAGACGAGAACACTCCCCTTACCGACCATAAAGAGTCAATGCTCCCATCTGCTCCCCAGGGCAAAAGCCGTCTTCCAAAGTCACGAACCTTTGGTGTTTTGAGTGATCTCAAGAACTCCATCCCTCGCCCTTCCAAAGTACACGCGCCTGCCGCCGACAAGCCATCTCGCAAAACCTCCGCATCTTCAACAACAAGCAGTTTATTTGCAAGTACCTCACGACTCCGTTTATCACGAATTTCTCTAGCTTCTCGATCTAGCAGCTCAAGCACCACGGTGACCCCAGAAGTGAAGCCAGACCCCAGCCTGATCACCAAATCACAACCCTCTGCGTATTGGTCTGGTCGTTTCGTGACCCTGCATGATCGTTTCTTGGCCGAAGATTACAGCAGTGAGGGGGATACCCCCTCAGGTTCATCTCTGGGAAATCTTTTTGAACCACATGCCATGACAACTGATCGCGTGGCCGTCAACTACCGTCCAACTCACCTCTCTTACTCCACCACTACATCGGCACTCACAAGCCTTACTGGTACGATGCCTCGCAAACCACCCAGCACTAAGGATGCTCGATGCCTGCGAATTTTCCAACATCTTGAAAGTCTTTGCACCACCAATGAAGCACGCCGGTCGTTGCTTGCCTGGCAGCAGACATATGCCCGCCGCATGGGAAAACCACAATTCCTTCCTAAAGGAGGCCGCATGGAGGACACCCAGACTCTGATAGGGAAATTCTTTGGAGGGGGCCCTCGCACAGGTGGAAGGCAAAGCCTCCCAGCCAAGAGACAATCCTCGGGTGTCCCGATTGCGAAGAAGACAAAGCCTGCCTCTGTTGTAAAAGACCGTGGAAAACGGGTTTCCATGAACTGAATGTTCTTTGTTGGCTTACACATTGCTTTATTCTTTGTTGCTTTTTAAGTTTGCTCGTCTTTAGGTCATTTTCAAGTGTTCGAAAGTTGAAAGTTGTTGAAAGGGATATGTTTCAGCCAACGGTATGGCGGCACCACTGTTTGTTATTTTTAGCAATTTGCTTCGGGTGTGGAGAGATCAAAAGTCTTTGTTTTAGCGAGTGTTTGTATCATAGAAGGTAGGAAAAATCTGTATCATCATTCAATTAGGTTAAAAGCGTGTCATTGCCTGTGACTGCATCCTTTCTAACAACACATTGAACACTCCCAAGAGTCACCCCAGAGTAACCGAGCCAGAAAATTTAATGATAACTATAACAATGCCAGTCATACCTTGGCCCCCCCTCGATTCTAAATAACAACTTGGAGAGCTCATTCTGGATATCCCTCCAACGCCAAACTCCAATGCTGCAGACCCTCCCTCTTTCCCTTCCCTTCCCTTTTTTGCCACGATTACTATGACTTCTTCCTAATCTTCATGAAATCTCTGATCTGCTCATATTTGCTCGCAAAGAACATGCCCTTGACGTCACTCCGCCACACCAACACGCCAATCTCTTCGGCGAACCCGGCTACGGCCAAGTACTCCTTTTGGTCGTCAAATTCCTTGAATACGAAACCGGTTGTCGTCTTCATGCGTTCGTTCTCCAGCTGCCATAGACGGATCTGGTCGACTACTGTAGGGGGTAGAACAGGCTTGTTGTTCAGTGCGGCAGTGCGGTGCATCTGGTCGTGCGCGTGGGCTGAGAGGTAGGAGATGATTTGCTCGGCTGTAATACCATACTGGATGGCTTGACGAATGGAGGCGCGAGAGATACGACCGGCTACCATGTCGGGGAAACGCATTCCGAGGTTGGCGAAGAGGGCCAATACGGCGATTTGAAGCGTGGACTGGGTGTATGCGTAGATTCGGTAGTTCGTCTCGATAATGACGCTGCCACGTTGTTCCGTGTTGGCGGCGGTTGCGCTGCTACCAGGTGCTGCGGATTGGCCTGGCTGAAGGGCAGCAGCTGTGGCGGCTGCCACACCGTCGCTGATGCTACGGAGACTGTTGCTGCTCGATGTGAGGGTTGTAGCGAGACGTGTCGGGAAGAACATGGAGCGTTTGTGATTAGGGATATATATCAGACCGAAGTCAACGAGAGACGGCAACATGTTCTTACGCTGCTCTGTCAGCGCATTTGTATCGTACGCGCGACCAAGCTCCATGCTAGCAAGGACGAAGAGGAAGGAGAGCATGTCAGTAGCCTCCAGACCAGCCTGCTTATTAACTTCCATGGCCTCGAGCCAGAGTAGCAGCAACGTCCAAACTTGAGCATTGGCCTCCTGCAGCAAAAAGGTAAAACCAGCTTGTGTGATACCAATGCTGCCACCTGGCTTACGATCGACGAGACGACCCGCGACGAGGAGTTCCTTCACGCTCTTATTCGGTCCAGAAGATTCGGCGGCGCTCTTGAAGCCCACACTAGAGACAACAAAGTGTAGAATGTCCTCCCATTTCTTGCGTGCGTAGCGATCGAGGAAGGCGATGTCGATTTCGGAGGGGATTTGCAGATTTGATGGCACACCGAACGAATTATGCGTGCCTCCGCCAGATAGAGCAAGTCGGAGAGAGAGTTTGAAGTTTGTTGTAAGCTGCATTTCTTGGGGTCGTTCCTTTGAAGGAGCCGAGATCTGGACGATGTGGAGGACGCGCAGGATGGACAAAGCCTGGTCCTTTTGCCGTTTATGACTGGGTTTCACCCAGTCGTCGAGATCGCTGAGGAGGATGGGTTTAGGGGAGTAAAGAATGCGCATGACAAAAGTCTTTGCTATAGGAGAGTTAGAGATTGCGCACCCACGGTAGTAGTGACGATGGGTGACGAACCAAGATGCGGTAGCATGCGACGAAAGATGGCGAACGCGGTCGATGGCTGCTGGTAGAGTTTTCTGAAAGTCGTACCTGGCAGCTTTTCGAGGTACTCCGCCAGCTGGAGCGAGGGCGCCGGGCTGACTGACATGTTGGGCGACGGGGAGAAGCGCTCAGTCAGTCAGTGATGAAGGGTGCTATCTCATGATCGATGGGTGTTGAAATGGGAGAAGACGTCTCGAAGAACGGGGCTGGTGGAAGGAAAGATATTCGATTGAATGCGCACCGCGCGAAGGTGTGTATGGTGGTGTCGTAAAGGCGCGGATATGTTGTGAGGGTGAATGTGTTGAAAGCCAAAGGATCGACCTTCTTTGAAACTTCACCAAGGGAAGCTGTGCACGAGCTCTAGGCACGATCAAATTATTTTGGGTTAGTGCAGGACGGGACATGGGATTAGCGGGAAAAGCTCGGTAAATACGTCATACATACACCCCCAGTGCATCACCTTCTACACCATGTGATTGCAAACCTATGCATAATTGGGTTAAAATAAGGAATTGACATGTGTATTTTGCTCTTTTCATGTAGATTTTATTCGTTGGAAAGGGAGAAAAATATCAAGCTAGACTAAAGACGCGTAGGCGGTATGTGCCTGTGTAAAGGAAGTGATTGATGAGAGTAACCACCAGATGCCTAGGTTTGGACTGATCCTGATTATCAGAGTGAAAATTCATGTCATATGAGTATTGAGTAGTTGACTTTGAAGTACTTCATTTAGGTCTTAAGGTTGAAGTGAGGATTAAAGGCCATGTCTTTCTCAGTCTTAGCGACATCGGTTATCTAACTGTTTTCATAACTGCGAGTATTATTGTTAACAGTGGAAATATGCTATGTTTTTGAGTCGTTTATTGCTATTTGGCTTGAGAAATATTTTTAATGAGCCAGGGTCATATAATGTATCATATACCTGACGGCATAGAACTAAAAATTTGAGACAGTTGTTCCAACGTTTCTCTTCCTAGCAAGCTCAAGAATAGCATTCCCAGCAGCAAGATCCGTCACACTAACTCCAATCCCCTTATATACAATAAAACCTTCACTAATCCAATTCATTAGTTTCTCGATACCTGCGTCCGGTTTTCTCAAAGACTTCTCGTCAAGCCAGTCCAATATCTCTCCCACCTGAATCAAACTATCTGCTCCAAGACCGCTCTGTACCACTTCTCCAGACTTGACCAACGCTTCTTTAAGATCATCAACGATGATGCTGCCCTGAGTGCCAGAACGACTAAATGAATCATCTCGAGAAGCTGCGTGGCGGAGCATTTCTGGGTCTAGTTCGATCATATCGGCTTGCCATGATCCAATGGCGCCAACGAAGGGCAATCTGCTTCGTGTACCGTCGCCTAAGATTGTCTTGAGTGAGAACAGAGGACTTGTTGACCCAACGGTGCAGAATACTGCGTCGGCCGAGGAAAGAAGTGACGCCAAAGCTTGCTCGTAGTCAGACTGAGTAGGATCCAAGACATCCAAAGTTGCAGAAGATTTCCAGTACTTTTGGTTTTCATCCGTTACTCGCTTGACCAAATCTCTCGCCCGACCCACAGAGCGATTGACGATGGTGATCTTCTTGATCTCTGAGCCTCTAAGGGCCAGTGCAAGACGAGTATGCCACAAGCCCTGCTTTCCCGCACCAAAGATAACGATATTTTCAGTATTTCGTCTCCAAGTCCATGGGATCAAAGCAGACAGCGTAGTTCGATAACCAGTAGGTTCAGCAGCGTTGAGAATACCAGTTGGAACACCTGCCGAGTCACACAGAGACAGAAGACCCCCAAGTGGACGGTTCACGCTGTTACCATCTGCATCTTGGATGGGGGCGGGGGTGACGACGATCTTGGTTCCGACATAATCAGGTGAGGTAAAAGCACGGAAAAGGGTCTTTTGTCCGTTATCTCGATTGACAAAGTCTGGAGTTGGTTGATATTTATCCTCGCTGCGGACTGAGAAGTCGATGAGGACCTTTTCTAGAGCACGCTTGAACTCCAGGACTTCATCTTTGGAGAGACAGATGAGGAGGTCTCGAATTTCTGCGTCCCCGAGGACAACAAGATTGCCGGCCATTGTGCTTAACAATTGTGTTGAGTATTGGTTTATAATATTACTTAGTGAGGGGATATCTATTGGTATATAACGAGGCTACACGTGGTGGGCATTCCCGAGGTGAAACTTGCGACGTCGGCGTGGTGGGTATCATCGGAGCCCGTTGCCGGTTGCTCCACACTCCGTGACCGGATCCGTATCCGGTATCTTATACCATACCATAGATAAGATCCTCTAGGTAGCAAAGGCTAGGATGCCTTTTGAATGTGTAGATAAAAGTGCTACAGAACGGATATCAATAACCAGATGTGATGACAGTCCATTTCCCTAGCTGAAACTGAATATCTTCTAAACCGCAGTCTCATTCCTACACCCCTTCTGCAGAGAAATCCACTCATACTTCCTTAAAACTTCATTCTTAAAACCAAATTCCACTCCAGTCTGCAAGGTATCAAGTCCTCCGGATGAAGTTGGTTTCCATCCGAGCTTATCCAGCCCAGAAACCGGATCTTGGATAAACGCCAACCAATGATCCTGCATAGAATGGCTAACTTCAACTTCAAACGGCGTAGATTTTCCACGAGCAATGCCGTGAGTCCCAAAGATGAGAGGAAGTTCCGCGCTATGATAAGCTCCCTCTTTTCCTGGCATAATGTTGGTGAAGTTGCCTGAGTACAAGTATCGCCAGGTCTTGGCGTTGGCTGCGGACCGGACAGCAGTTTCGAAATGGGCGGGACAAGTAAACAAGCTGTCTGGTTTGACTTGATCGGTTGGTGCACTCTCCGAAGACTTGGCTTGCTCTCCACCGAAGCTTCCTTCGTCTCGGTTTGTACCAATGATGTTTGGCTAGAACAGTAAGTACTTTGTTTTTCTGTATCCTATGAGGTCAACTTACGAATTTGGCAACCTTTGGTGATAGAATTCGCTTGTAGTAGTCAGAAAACCTAGTTTTCTCATCAACCAAGGGCACAAATGCCGAGTCTCCGAATCCTGATTTGTCACTGTACTGCTGGATATCCTTGAATGGAACCTTGCGGAGACAGTCTACTTGGTTTCCCTTATCACACTTGAACTTCTTTGCAATCGAGGTAAAGTTAGAATGCGAGGCATCGGTGCTAGCAATTCCCAAGTAGACACCTCCAGAGTTCTGGATGAACGCGCGGGCGATTGGATCTTCAGGATACGCGTATTGATAGTATCCGACCGAAGCAGCACCAGCACTTTGACCCCAGAGAGTGATACGCTTGGGGTCACCACCGAAACGTGAGATATTATCTCTTACCCACTCAATGGCGAGGCGCTGGTCTAGAAGTCCTAGATTTTGCTTCTTGAGGTCAATGCCTGGGGCGTTTGGAAATCCAAAAACCCCGACACGATAGCTATTCGCGGTTAGCTACAAGTCTCTTTCAAGAGTGTGCCCCAGTTTCTTACTTGAAACTAACAACTATGTGCTTTTGGCTTCTCGAAACCCACTGCGAGGGAATTTGATAATCAATGTCGCTACCGCCCTGCAATACGAATCAGCTTCTTAGTTTTTAACTGATAAGCACCTAATGGTAACACGCATACAGCAACAAAACCCCCTCCGTAGATCCAGACAAGTACTGGAAGCTTTCCTTGCTTGGCAGGACCAGTCTTGAATGGTGCCCAAATATCAACATACAGGCAGTCTTCGCTTGTACTATTTGGCTTGATCAAAAATTCTGGTTTCCATGCACCAGTGGTGGCCGGTTCACTCTGAGGGCAAGCTGGACTTTGAGACGAGGCATCCAGCGTTCCAAATCGTCCCTTGGCTACTGCCGGAGCCCATCTTCGGTTTCCAATGGGAGGCTCGGCATAAGGAATACCGAGGAATTGAGCAACGTTAGGAAAGGATTTGTCCGTGAAGCCTTTGATGATGCCGTTGCTTGTCTTTACTGTTGTGGTGTCGAGGGCATTGGCATGATTGGCAAACAGGAGGCCAAGCCCTGACACAACGGCCAGAAGGTTAGGCTGCATCATCATCTCTGAGCTGCAAATAAGGCCAGTAAAGCTAAACAACTCACAGGAATGGTGGTATCACTGGCGGACGAGGCTTTTTGTAGTGCGCTATATCATCAATCTGCTACTATGAGAGCATGGGCCCATGTTATTGATAGAGATGTTGATTGGTAAAATCGTAATGCAGTTAGCCAAATACTACGCAGAACGGAGCGCGATCATCCAGTTGCTCCACTTCCAGAAAGTTTACCTGGCGATCCTTGCTGAAAACTTATGTTTTATCATCATGCGGAGTAGTGATTGCGTCCTGTTCTGTTCCATTTTGCGGGGTGAATATGGATGGTCAAGTTTAGAAACTTATATCCGTACAGTTAAGTTCTGAGCCGAACCGAGGTGACGCCTTAGCTATCCGAACACGGATCGGCTTCCGATTTCTTGCCCCAGATAGACTGTTTGGCTGATGTTAGTCGACGGCGGCTAAGCTAGCCCTAGAAGATGCGGAGAAACTTCTTTAAGATCCATCTAGACTTGGACCTCATAGCAAATCATGATAGAGTGCAGACAGCCATGGTAAAAATATATGATAGGTACTACGGTTGTCGATTCCGATCTGTAGTGTTATAAACATTCGAGTGTGATATAGGACTCCCGAGCAGAATTATCAGTAATTCTCCAGCTTCTCAACTGCAATTACAGAGAACAACTCATTATCTTCATCATGCCCTTCAAGCGCAGTTTCAACACCGTCGGTGTCCATTGCGGAGGTGAAGTCTGCGACGTTGTCGTCGGTGGCGTCCGCGATGTTCCTGGAAAGACAATGTACGAAAAGATGATGTACTTCTGGAAAAACGAAGACCACCTCCGGAATCTTTTACTCAACGAGCCACGAGGCTGCTCAGCCATGTGTCACAACCTCGTCCTTCCACCAACAAACCCAGAGGCAGACTATGGCTTCATAATCATGGAGCACGAAGAGTATCCGCCCATGTCTGGAGCGAACACTGTTGCGACAGTGACATGCTTGTTGGAAACGGGCATGGTGACGATGCAGGAGCCTGAGACGGTGGTCAAGCTTGATGCGCCGGCTGGACTTGTCACTGCCTATGCTCAGTGCGAGAACGGCAAATGCAAGAGCGTCAGGTTCCATAACGTACCTGCTTTCGTGTTTGCCATCGACAAGGAGATCTCAGTTCCGGATCTTGGTATAGTCAAAGTAGATATAGCCTACGGAGGCATGATCTATGTGTTGGTAGATGCTGCATCAGTAGGCCTCAAGATCAAGACCACTGAGGGAGCGAAGCTTGTAAAGGTTGGAGAGCTCATCAAGCGGGCTGTCATGGAACAAACGGACCCAGTTCACCCTGAAAACCCGGGTATTCATGGAGTGACAATCATCGAATTCACAGAACCTCTCTTTGAGTACAAAGACGGAAAGGCCGCAAACAATACGGTTGTTGTGTCTCCTGGACGGCTGGATCGAAGCCCCTGCGGAACGGGAACATGTGCCCAACTAGCGGTTCTCCATGCTCGAGGAGAGCTGAAAGAGGGCGAGAACTTCTACCATCGAGGTATCACTGGGACCGAGTTTGTTGGTCGGGTTGAGGGAACGACCAAGGTTGGAGAGTATTCTGCTATTTATCCTTCTGTCCAAGGTCAAGCCTGGATCACAAGCTTCAAACAGGTAGTGTTGGATCACACAGACCCGTTTCCCGAAGGATTCCGTGTTGGAGATACATGGCATTTAGATCCTGAAGAGTGAGTGTAACTTGGCAGAAGATGAATGGAGAGCTTGTGGCTTGAGGGAATATAACAAAATGGTCTTATTTATTCCGAGTTACCGTTCAGTGTAGCAATGCTGTCATCTGCCTTGCCCTTCGTATCAGGGACATCCCGAGATTCTTCAGCTGGTGGCTCACCAGGACTCCCGACTACCTCAGACTCAGAATTACACAAGCCATTGTTATCTTCATCCCCTATGTCACCAATGGCTATACCCTCATCTTCCAGGATCATGGGGACAACAGAAGGGCTCACAGCCAGAACGCTAGCTGTGACTCGTCTCCCCTTCTCATCAACGTTACTGCTTCGGCCAGGGTTTCTAACGAGCCACCCAAACAGACAGAGGGGAAGCCTTCTTGCATGGCATAATTCCTGGCTCGTTTTATCTCTAAGAACAAAAACTTCGAGTAGTGGACCATCTTCCTTGATGTGAAGTTCGCATCGGCTCTGCTCATCTTCATGTAACACGCCTCCTACCGAGAGCTTAAGGGTTGATGTAATTGCATCAGTCTCGTAGACCTGGGCGTTCTTCAATGTCTGGTAGAGACTGTTGCCTGTCTGGATCCTGGGGCTGTTATAATGGTATGCAATACTATAACGCAGTCAGCTCACTTATCATCTCAGATGCCCTAGCTCTTAATGGACTCACCGATACAACGCATGCGCCTTTGATCTAATTTCCCACTTTGGTGAATTGAGAGGTACTATGCTGCTACCTTTAATTGTGGAATACTCTTTAACTCTGTTGGAAAGCAATCTTGTCTCGAGACCAAGCCAGGCGATTGTAGGAGCTAGTCGCCTGACTTCATCAAAGTTGAAACTCAGAGTTGGTACCTTATGCTTGAAGAGGGAACCGAGATGCATACGGTCAACTATCACAAAATCTGTCTCGGAATTGCACAGAGTTTCGCCTTCTTGCGGATGATTGACAGGCAAAATGTTAGTACTGAGCAGCTTGGAAACATCTGGACGTTCTGAAGAGCTCGGAAGCAAATCATTGAGAGCCCAAATATTCGCTTTGACTTGTTTGACCGTTGGCTTTGGCAATGAGCCTAAGTAGAGGAGCTCGTCATAAACCAACTGCAAGTCCAAAGTTTTCACCTTCAGGAAGTCGACGAAGAAATCGTGTAGATCCCCATAGCACCTTTGTAGAATTGTCCATCCGTGTATGTCCGTCTCGCTTGACCACAGGCATTGAGATTTTGCATGCCAGAAAACGCCGTCTTTTTCGCAATAGATCAATTTGTGGTTGCTAAAATACGTCCTACAAAAAGTCAGCCGAGCAGAAGGGCTGGTATATTGAAGACTCACTTGATAGTTTTCTGGTTTCCAACAGGCAGGTGCTCCAACATCGCGTCAAGTTGGCTGTATAGTTCATGAACAGTATCGAGATCTGTTTCTCCAGAGCTCAATAATCTCAGCTCGTTCAAAATGTGTAGCCAACCACAATTTGGGATCTCCAGGACTTTTGTGAAGAGGGTTTCCAGGCCTGAGAGCTCCGTGGGACTCTCTGATAGTGCAATCTGTATTCGCGCTTTGAGAGAATGTTTACTTGTCATATTTGATGGCGCCTCCCAGAGGCATTCGGTGGCAGTTGCCCACGGTGAGACCCCCTCAGGAGTGAAAGGTACGCATATAAGTGACTTCTCGTTGAAATGGTCACTGAAGCCGTTAGCTTGCTCTAATGGGAGGATTGAGAGATTTACCGGATGGTTTGCCTCAGGTGGGGCTGGAAGGCACCCGTTTGCAGCTGATAAAGGCCATATATCTTGTTATAAAGCGTGAGGATTCTCTCAAACTCAGGATCACTCTCGTTATCGCCGCTGCGGGTGACCAAAATCTTGAGAAAGAATTCGATATCGTCTTTGTTGCCTATTCCGAGGTGGCGGACAAGAGATCCCCAGGTTTCGTCATCGAACTTGTTATCAGAAAACCCTTCCAACTGCAGAAAGGGAAACTTCGCGTTGCCGAGAAATCCACTCGCCTCCGAAATAAGGCGAGGGAGAGGAAGATATGTGTACTGAAGAGGTTCCATGTGACCCCCCTGGCAAAGAACATGGACATTTTTCAGCTTCAATAGCAAACGTGAATCACCTTCGAAATACCTCGACTCTTCTGGCCACACATTATATAGGAGTGTCATGAATTTCTCTGGTCTAGACTTTGCGACATAGTAGCAAGCCTCTGATAAGTCAGGATTCCATGAACTCTTCGTAGCAAGTCGCAATGACCTTCGTATGCCAATAACTTCAACGAGCCAGTCGCACCAATTAAGACCCTTCTGATGCGGTGTCTCGGCAACTTCCAGATATCGATCATGAAGGAAATCGACTTTCGGTAAATTCCCTGCTTTGTCCGTCTCACCTTGGGGCTCTATCGGCTTCAGGAGTTCTCTTGGGCCCAGGGGATCGTCGCAAGGGAGATATATATCAACATCTCTCGGCTTTTCTTGACGCAAGCTGTCCGAAGCAACAAACAAATCATTGTATTGTTGTTGTGGATGGACTTCAGGAAGATGTGTATAGAAGAGGAATTCGAGATGGTTAACATAGTACTTCAACTTTTTCCCTCGCTGAGTGCGATAGAGTTGATGCCTCGAAAAGATCGCTTCTCTAACACGTTTAATGTCCAAAGTCTCAACCCCAAGGTTCTTGAAAAGTTTACAGCTTTCTGAGCGAGCTGCTGCATCGGGCGAGATGAGATTGAAATCAAGGTCACAAGGAATTGAGACCCCTTCAATACTTGGGAAAAACACTTTTAGGCCGTCTGATGCAGCAACCCAGCGCTCATCCGTCAAGGGCAGTATTGGGAGTTTTCTGATTGCTAGGCGGTTAGATTCGTTGGTCTCATCCAAGATGTTACTCAAGATGGATGCAACATTGGCCTGTAGATAATCGTCTGAGAGGTTGAGCTTGATCCAGGAGTCGCTGGAGACAAGATCTTGTTCCACCATACTGATGAAGTGGTCTACTAAGAAACCGCCTAACCCGTACTCTTGAAGGACAGTAACATCTTGAGCCGTGTAGTGGCGAGATAAACGGACTTCAGGCTTGAGATCTCTGAGCAGGAGGTTATCTTGGCCGTCAAGATACTGAGGAAGAGGCTGTCCCAGCTCCGTAATGATTCGAAGACAACCGCCACTGTCGGGCCGAATAAGAGGCAGACTCCTGATCTTGCTCTCGATTCTTCCCACTAATTCTGACCAGAAGTTTCCATATGTGTTCTTTTTGTCAGGGAGGTACCTCATCCAAGTATACTGCAAAGTCGGGTGATCACAAAACTTGGTGACGGCTTGGACGAAAGTGTCACAAATGCCTTCGAGGAGGTCTATATTACGCTGGGCTGTAAGGACAACACCTTCCCGTATAGCATTTATCACGAAGTCGCTCTGAATGAGGAACTAACTCAGTTAGCTTGGTTATCTAGGAGGGGGGAGTAGACTTGCCGAGAATCCGACATGTTTCATCGGCAACAACGCAAATATCTTTTGTGGCTCGATGATAGGCATGGAGTCGGAAGAGAGAGGGAACGCCAGGATCACATCGGCAGTAGAGTGAGCCTTGTCTTCTTCCTCCTCTTCCGCATATGTCCTGTTGTCGCTTTTGGCAAGATCTTGGACTTGGCCTCTTTCTAACAGATACTCGACTGATGAGGTTTCCAGTTTGCTACTCTCCTCTACAGTCTTGGTGATTGTCGTTCGATCTTGGGTTGCTTTGACTTTGGAGAAAAGTGTTGAAACTCGAGTCTCTCCTTCCACAATTATGCGAATCTCTCGTAGGTTGCGCATGAAGAGCAGAACATCCCCATTCAGTTCAAGAAGCTGTTGACGAATAGATTCACGTTGCATGGCAATATGTGACTCATCGCCCTCGGTATGAAGATGGAGAGTCATCCGGGTAAGACGTGGTGGCAACTCTTCCGTAGGATCCTGCCAAATCGGTCTGATCATACCAATACCTGTATCGTCCGGGTGATGTTCAAAAACAAAGGAATAGGCGCCGGATTGTATATGCACGCGATAGGCTGCCATGAAGACAGATTTGAAACCTATGCCCTTTTCGCCAATGAACCCTCGGTTTCTGCCCTTTGAACTCTTGCCAATATCGCAGATTGCGTGCAGGTTCTCTTCAGTGAAACCATCTTCGTTGCACTCAACGACCAATTTGGCATCAGACAGATGGAAAGAAACATATGGTTGCTGAGCGTGCTCAAACTTGTTGTCTTCAGCATTCTGCAGCAGCTCAAGGATGAGATTAGCTTTACTGCTGGAGAGACTTTTGGCCAGCCTGGAAACAATGTCAGAGAGAGGTTAGAGGATGATTCATGACACGTACGATTTGATGGGCGGTTCCAGTGACCCCATGAGCCCAACAAAAGCCTCAGAGAATACCTGACGGCTCTCTTCTGGTAACGCATCCCAATATTTCTTGTCGATGTACCCATGTTTGCGGCCAATCTTCTCAATAAGCTCACGAGCTCGAGTGAGCTCGGCTTGTTGGATATTTGTTGGTTCTCCCATCTGGAGGCGTTTTGTTGGACGGAAAAAGACGAATGCTTCGAAAGACGAGGGCAAGTGGAAAGAACTATAGATAACTTGATAAGGGATCTCTCTGCAGCTGGAAAATTAGACTTGAAGACCCCTGTTTTCAGCTGGTTTCAAAGTCGCTCGGCTGATTGAGTGATATGATATTAGGTCCAATCCAAGGGCCTGCCGTAGCGCCCGCCTCGTGTTGTGCTTCGAAAAGGAAACAAAGATGCATCTCGCTCAGTAGCCATACTAAGGGCGGAATAGTCAATTCACATTAAGCTTATATTGGCTGCCGAGGCTATCTGGTCTTGATATAGTAGTGGAAGAGCGTGTTTGAGCCCGTTCTTGCAATCATGTTGAAGTCTTGGCTCCATGATCTTAGCGGCCAGAGTTTCTTGGCGATGACCTCAAGTACAAGTGAGTGTCGGAGGGTGTCGACGCAGATCAATTGACGGGGAAGGAGTTTGGGCATTTTGAAACCAAGGAAGAAAATACGTGCAAGAAGAGGAAATACTAAACCATTCAGAAATTGACATGACCTTTCTGGAGTCTCTTTCCTTCCTTCCTTCCTTACCTCACCCTCAGGCACATTCTGTAGAAGGCAGGATCCGGTGACCGGCCCATAAACCTGATTACGTCAGGTTTCGATGTGGGGCCGTGCCGTTCGCGGGGGTTAATCATTACCCCGGAACTCGGTTAACCAATCTCAACCTCCGTATCCATATCTCAAACTACCTCCGGCATCTCTTCCTCTACACGATACGAGAGAGAGCAATCATTGATCACTGATATTGAGCCTCAAACACCAAAAATTGACTCACCGATTGACCCATCCTGTTCATCACAATGGCCAAGAAGCTCAACCCCACGCAGTTTACAAAGGCGGTTCGTCCTCCCAATCACATGAGTTGCATGAGTCCAATATCCAATTGCGATCGCAAGACTACATTAGATGTTCCATACTAACCACTGACTGTGTCCAGGTCGTGCGCTCCTTCATGAAGGACTCTGGTCTTGAGCCTCGGTAAGTCTCTCAAGCCTCCGATCCAAGAGCTCGGCGTATCAAAAGGAGATCCCGTTACTGACTTTGATGGCTTCAGACTTCTCGGAAAACACGTATTTCTACCCAAAATGATAAGCTAGGGTGTATTCTGACTCTGCTTTAGTTCCGTGTCACAGGTGCAACAGAAGGCAAAGTCGAGTTTGAACTTGACATCCAAAAAGACCACACTGTTTGTTTCCCACCTCCTAAACACTTGCAGTAATGCTAAGAAGTTGTTTAGAACCGTCTTCAAACTCTCCACGGCGGTACTCTTGCGAGTCTGGTTGACCTCGGTGGCTCCCTCGCAGTCGCCTCGAGTGGTCGTTTCGCAACTGGCGTGTCAACCGATTTGAACGGTATGCCATTCTTCCCGCTCAATTTACGGCTTTACTAACTTGATAGTGACGTATCTGAGTCCCGGAGGCCGCCCTGGTGATGTCCTCAAGGGCACTGCTACTCTTGACAAGATTGGAAAGACACTCGCTTTCACTCAAGTGACATTTACCAACAGCAAGGGACAACTTGCTGCGCGAGGAAGCCACACAAAGTGAGTTTTGTATCATCCGAGTGGGTCTTTATACTGATCGTGGTAGATACGTTGCTGGTACCATGGGCGAAGCTGGTCCTTTTGTCGCCCCAGCTGAGTTCTCAGACGTGGACTAGGATATTATGCGATGTTGCCATAGACAGATAAGATTCGTTAGAAATGTGATGTACTAAGTAGAATAAACTATAGAAGGTGGTATCATATTTGTTAAATTTGTACAATTTTGTTCATCTCCGTCCTCATTCTCATAACCCATTCCAGCATAAAACCATGCTCATCGTTCAAGCGTGCTTCTCGGAATAAGGCTGGGGAGCCATCTGGGGAGGAGTGCCGTCAGCTTGGTGGTTCAAGCCCAATGCCTCCTCATGAGGAGGTGGTGATCGAGGATTGGAGACGGGCGACGCGGCGGGATATGGCGCGTACTGCTGCTGTTGTGGTGCATAATAGCCTGCCTGTTGCTGTTGCTGAGGGTTCCAGCCTTGAGGCATCGATTGTTGTGGCTGCTGCGGGTAAGGCTGCTGCGGGTAAGGCTGCTGCTGCACGTAGGGTTGCTGTTGAGCAATAGGTGGCACTGCACCCTGAATCTGGGGATCATTCGATCCATAGCCCCAGGGAGTCGCCGGACCTTGCACCTTCTCCTCTTGCTTGGACCAAATTCCGTTCTTCTTGTAGGGACGGAGACCCATAAAGAAGACCATAATGAGGACGAGGAACTGTGGCCAGATTGAGAAGACGACATCGAGGATGTAGTAAGCGTATTTGTACTCAGGGTCGTGCAAGGGGTCGCTCAAGTTGCTCCAAGCAGCGAGAGAAGCCATGTTGAATGTTGTGTGCAGGAGCCAGAAAACAGATGCCACAATAAGCATGTTTGAAGCCCAAACAAGAGTTTTCTCAGCCGCCGGTTGCTTCTTTACCATGACAGCTCTAGCAACAACGCCGAGCGAGATGACAAAGATCAAAACATCGAACGCAAAGAGAATCTGACGCATCTTCTTAAGGCTATCGACTCCAATATCGACATCGTTGTAATAGTACTCGTAGATAAAGCGAATTCGAAGACCGAAGGAGGCCAGTACCAGAGCGAGCAGAATGGTAGCGGCGATATATGAGGTGAAGCGAAGGATCTTTCCAATGGGACCGGCGTGGCCTGATTGCGCAATGACAACACCGGTGCTGAGTCGGAGGAGAGCGATCATGATGAGAATGTCTGTGATATTGGTGTAAAGTCCAGCAAGGAGGCTGCATACTGCTGACGCGACGCTTAGAGATTTCACGTCGATCTTGGTTAAACCACTTTCTAAATAACTATCGCGATGAATTCGGTTGTAGGCGATGGACAGAGCATAGCTGCAGACGTCGAAGAAGGCAAAACTATAGACAGTGTTAGTAAAGCCCAATGGCGAAGCTGATATAAAGTGTAGAGATACCCCGAGAACAAGAAAAGAGCAAACTTGAAGTAGGTGAAACCAGTTCTCGCAGGGTCCTTTCGACTACGAACGAAGAGACTGCAGAAGAAGACAATGATGGAAGGAAGCCACGCGGTCAAGATAACCATGGCCGCGTGGGCGATCATAACTTTGTCTAATGTGTAAAACGCCATGGTGTCTCTAGAAACTGAGACTTTGTCGATATTAAACTCCCGAAAGGAAACGGGTTATGGATGTGAGTTACACAGACTCTTGAATGATATCCCCACTGAAAGTCGCAGAGACAGACAGACAGACAGTAGAGCAAAGGCCTCGCAATCAGAGGAATGTGAGGAGAACAGAAACACAAACAGAAAAGCGCCACGAGTCCATATTTACTTCACAATCAAGCCAAGCCAAGCCAGCTCTATCACACCTCACCCTCGAGGCATCCTTTGCTAGCCCCGTTTCATCAACAAGTCGAAAGACATTTCTCAGGGCTAAAGCAATCAGCGACAGGGAGTCAAAGCACAGGCCAATAGGAGGACAGCCACTTTACCGGCATCCCTGTTGATCGTGTCGGCACTGCCCTCCTGGGCGTTTTAACAGCTCTGCTATTGGTTTGGCTTCATGATTTGCAGCGCCAGATTGTCGCCGTAATTTATCCATTATGCCCAAGGCTTCCCAAGCTGCGCTCAGACTGTAAGCTTATGAGATTGAGATTTGAAGATGAATTCGGAATTTGAGGTCTTGAGATAACATCAGACAGGTTATTGCTATGTTCTGATCAAGACCCAGATGCCCCATTAATTAATTAGCCGCCAGCGTTGAGATTAGACTCACAACGATCATCCATTTATAGCAGCTTCTGCTGGATTCTAGGTTTGATCCACAATATTCGCAACGCACCGGGCGCCAAGAATACGAATGTGGCATTTGTACTGGCGCAGCTCAGTCACGTACGACAACAATTACGTACTCGTCACAATAGCATAGCGGATGGATAAAACGGCATTCCGTTCAATGCAGGAGAGAGAAACTCCGATAATACTACCTTGAATAATTAGACTCTTATTGGTCGCCTACAATGCCGGTAGCCGTGATTGAAGATCAATCTTGGGTGATTTTCCCATTTGTAGCTGTTCTCCCGAGGTAGTAGGCGGCTGAACGTCAGTTATTCTTATCTTCCGATGGAAGACTTAGGTTTTTCTCTCACCGAATATTCATACTCTGGCCCCTTCTTTTCAAGCTGAAGCACCCTCAAGTCGCGATGTGACGCTGGCGCAGCTCATGTCACGCACTGTCAGTGACTCAGCCCAGTCTCGATAGCTGTTTGATGCACCATACCAAGCTTTATAGTTAGTGTGCCTCGGAAAGGAAATGACCAGCATAACGGGCGTGAAGAGTTGTACCTTTTTGTTTCGAATTCCAATTGACGAACGGCCCATTGGGGCTGAGCAACTTTGGGCCTTTTCTCAGCACTTTATCCGGGCATGTCAGCACTGTACCTCGTGGCTTTTTTGAGCTTTAGTACTGGACCTTAATATTGAGGCCCGTTTGTGACACCAGTGATTCATTTGTGTCTGCAACGCTTTTTATCCGATGAGAAAATATCGCCGAGCAAGAATTGACACCTTGCTACCATAGTCTCAGATCCCATGAAATGGCAGGAAGGTGATGTCGAAAAAATCGGATTACAAATAGTCTATCGACGTGAACTCTGAACACCACGCATCGAACCATCAGCATCAACTTTTCCTCCTCATTTATTCCTCTTCGCATATAAATACCCAGGGTACTTTTCATTGTCAGGAAAAAGCTTTTTCGACCCAAACTTAAGCCAACAATTCGCCTTCCACAAATCCCAACTCTCCGACATATTACGATTAAAAGCAACGCTATCGCAGAGCGTCGCATTTTCTTCATCCTGATTCATCTCTGTGTACTTTGCACACGCGTGCATACAGTCATATGCACTATATGCTATAATCTTTGCAAGATCGTTCCCCACAAAGTCCCAGCCGCAGGTGTATGTAAACATGTAGCCGGTTTTGGTGGTGTAGTCCCCTTTGCCCTCTGGCTTCGAACATCCGTCTGGGAAAGTGAGAAAGGTGACATCTTCTGGTGCCAGGGGCTTGTAGTTTAATTTCGAATTGAAACCGGTTTCTTCACTATCGCTGGCAGTTTTGGTCGGACATGAGGTTTCTAACGCCGGGGCCGGTGAGGCTTCAGATTTGTGAGAACTATAGAAGTAAGTATCGATATAAACGTACAGGCTTCTGAGCCATACCTTTTGTTACATTGAGCCAAGGCTGCTCCAAGACCTCCTCCAACACCAGCTCCAACGATCAACGCAGTGACGACAGCCACAACAGCACACAAACTCCATGCGCTCAAACCAAAGGGTCCATACCACGGTTCGACAACGCGAATGTATTCCGGGCTTGGATCCTTGTAGCTGTGGTTGTAGACAGCATCGTGTGGGTTGAGTTCTGGCGCATTTGCTTCGTTATCCGAGTACACCTCAAGGCCTTCTTGAACCCGTGCAAATGCCATTCTTCCTCCAAGGCAAAGAAAGATAAGATTCGGCTTGACAGACTGAAGGGAGTATTTGTATTCGTTAGAGAAAACCGTGTGTTGAGATGACAAGAACACGGGAGTGTCAAGTATAAGAGAGTGAGACTAGTGGAGCAGCTCCTATAAACAAATTTAAGCCTATCCATTTAAATTAGGTTGCGAAATTCGATCCTGGTCAAATCACCTCACTTTAGAGGCTGAGTAGATGCATGTCATGGTATGAATTTGAAATGAAAGTGGTTTCTAGAGATGTCGTTGGATCAAACAAACATTGAGGACCCATGCTCTTCCAGGATCACGGCTTTATTCTGCACATCGAATCTGACGATGGCCCACACGGACCCATAAAGCGCAGTATCAAGTCTATTGCGGTTAGTGTGGTAATCGCCCGAGAGCCTGTCAGCCTTATTATATCGAGGGTATGTCAAGGATCATGAAACAGTGGGTATATTGTGAGAGGTAATCATCGCGAGACTATAAAAATAAGCTTGTCAGCCTCTTTCAGCCGCTTATACGGGGAGACATTACGATCATCCCCCACTACCCTAGGCCCGCTCAACGGGGAGACTACCTTAGAGCTTGAAAGGTTTAATAGGCTTAATCCATTCCCCCGTCTCCTCCGTCAGCGGCTTCCAGTTGGGACTCTTGTTGAGATGATCTACTTTTCTTCTTGTCCCAGAACGAGACAAGAACACAGAACAAAACAGTGAGCGCAAGATAGATACCGAAAATTGAACCCACTATGATGGGTGCCTTGTCATCGTTTCCTTTATTGCCTGGAGGCTCGCTGGGCGCGGCAGATATTGATGTAAGTGAAGAGGTAGACTGAGATGATGTTGATATGTATCCGAAACCAGCTACAGACTCATCGGACAGGATAGTGATGCTAGCTCTGCGGTGAGTGGCTGAAGTAGACGATAAGGACGTGACATGGCGTTCGGATGAGCAGCATGAGTTGATATTACCCCTGGAATCTAAATCGCAGAGGGATGCACCGAGTTTCTCGCTCCCATTCCTATCATAACAATGTGCCATTGTGGGAGGTTATATATCATATAAACCAAGCCTCAAAGTGACAACAGAGAGGAAAGATTATAAGCGTACAAGAAACGAATAACACGCGGAAATGTCAAGGAAGATGAACGCCAGATATGTTCGAGGGCAAGTCAATCAAGGTCTATAGAAGAAAAGGCCAAAGTTTCTTATGAGCACAGCCCAGTTACTAAGCTTAAAGAAAATATCATCTTGACCCCTCAGCAAAGTGAAAAATACAAAGCCTGCATGCCATACCATGGATGCAGTGAAGGGCCGGGCCAATGGTTACCCAGAGTATCAGCCACAAGTCAAGTAGGGAGAATTAACTGACTGGCAACAAAAAAGTGGTGCTTTGCCTATCGAATTCTGCATTAACATAAGAGAAGACTATCTTGAAGCTGTTAAAAAGTTTGTCCTATCTGTCCTTTAGAGTATGATTATAATCCCTATCCAATATATCCATAAGATCCGACGATAAACCATGTATTATTTAATGTAAGAAATATTGTTCTGTTGTAGTTGTAGATTGTTGCTTAAATGCTGAGTCATAACCACTCTGTGAGGCAGTTGAAGTAAAGCTTGAGAACAAGACACAGCTGCCGTTTGACTTGTCATGCACCAGACCAACACACTCATCTCTGTCAGCGCATGCCTTTATGCAAGCACGCAAATTGTCTGTGGTGAGTTGGGTGAGGGTCTCTATGTCCTGAGCAGCTGTGTTTCAGGCGATGTCGAATCTGGCACCACCAACTGTGTATGGGCTGTCGAGGCTATTATAATCAGGGGCCGCAGTCGTAGTTGTAGTGGTGACTTCTGTGGTTGTGGTTGCTTAAACAGTGGCCGTTGTAGTGGTAGCAACCCTCTTAATTGCAACGTCAAATAGATTGTTCGCAGTGGTTCCAGAGAATGATGAAAATCCTTGACAGTTCATTGAGGACTTGGTGTAACTTATGGCAGCGCAGTTAGAGGCCTGGGCGCAGAAAAACACGCACTGCTGGAAACTGTTTGCCTGAACATTTCCTATCGACGTCCCGGATGTGACGGTAAAGCTACACTCGAGGTCAAAACTGGAACCACTGTCTGTGTATGGATTGCTGAGAGCAGCGCAGCTACTAGGATCTGGGGCAGCACTCGTAGTTGTTGTGAGATCTGTGGTGGTTTCTGCGGTAGTAGTGTCTGGGCCTGTCGTCGTTATACCCTCTGTAGTAGACGTTTCGATTTCGGACGAAGACTCTGACGTCTCCGCTGATGTGCTAGCAGTTGTCTCTTCACTGCTTGGGGAAGTACTCGAGCTAGCTGGCACAATTGACTCTGACGAGGACTGCAAGGTTGAACCCGCTGACGTGTTTGTGAGCGAACTCGAAACCTCCGACCTAGTCGATGACGATGCCTCAGTACTCGATTCACTGGACAAAATGGGGGACTGTGTCAAGGCAGATGAGAAAGAAACTTCAGAAGAAATGGTGCTGGATACTTCAGAACTAGATGCTTGGGAAGAGGTTGAGGCAGATGAAGTAACAACTTCGGTGGGAGTTGTGCTGAATCCTCCAAAACCAGATGTTTCGGAAGAGGAAACACTTGGATCAGCTTGGCTTGAGCTGGGAGAATTGGACTCTGTAGGTACGGTCGTTTCCGCTGTCATAGACTCTTCGCTACTGGGACTTCCAGAGCTGGCCTCTTCAGTTGTGCTTGTCTCGGAGACTGTCCCCGAGGTGGTCGAAGTATCAAGCCTACCATCTTGACATTGTTCAACTGCGTATTAATTAGCATCCGAAATCACGAGAGCATATATGTTATTCTCACTGTCATAAACAACCAACGTAACTGGCTCACATCCCAGAGGTTGAGTACCAAAAGTAACATATACTTGGCCACTAGAGACTTGACAGAAACCTGCCTGGCCATTTGGTAGGCCCGAGTTCCTGAACACAAGTGCTTGGTCAATAGTTTCAAAAGTTCTTGTGATAGAGCTGCTAGTAAGAGAACCTCCACTCTGGCCATCCAGCACCTTAAATTCCTCACCAGAGTCATAAAAAATAGGCAGGCCACCACTAAAGAGCCGGCCTTCAGCAAGGTTAAAGACCGAAGCAAATGTACAAATGTCGGGGTTGTTAGCACCAACAAAGCCCCCGGTTGCTCTTTTCTTAATATCACGCTTCTGATTATCGGATTCCTGTTGGATTAGGAAAATAACAGATCTTCCAGGTGGTTCGACAATACCGCTCGAGGTTGGAAAGGCAGCGGAGTCCGTTGACATCAAAGATGTAAGGATTATATTGGTCAAAGACCCTGTTGTCAAGCCAGAGGACAGATCTCCAGAGCTAGTTTGTGCCTCAGTCGGCGCAATATCCAAGCTCGAGGACTCAGAGCTAACAGCAGACATTCTAGCAGATTCTGAAATGGCTGAGGTCTGATCGACTGTGCCTGGGCCTGCTATTCTGTCAATACAAGTTCGCCACAAGCTCAGTAAGTACAAGGAGTTCATACGAAAAGTCTTCGGAATTGAACTGTTTCCGTAATATGTAGGGAGTGTTGGTCGTGGCAGATTAGAAACTGGAGCGAGATATGTAGATAGGTACGTGATGCAAAATGTATCCATATCCATATCCATTGCAGCATATTCGGCGGCCGAAACCATGCCTATTGACCCCAGAAGAGTATTTACAAAGGTATAGCTCTTCATGATTTCTGTAGTACGGTTAAGAGGACAAGAGTTTGAGATGGAGACGATTTTCTGGACAGGAAGCCTCTACGTTTTTAGGTGGAGGGTCGTGAATAAAAATCTCATCCCTGAAAGGCATGTTTATTATTAATTTGAAACGGGCTTGATTCTAGTTACTTAGCTGACTATGGGTCAGATGACGACCCAATTCAACTAGGCTTAAGACGTGGCATGTTTGTCTTATGTTATCTATAATTGAGCGTCACTTCTGTTCAGAGTGTTGCTTTAGTGGAGGATTTTGCCTCCCAGCAAGACCATTTAAAATTAACCTTTCCATAGACGCACATTCTCGAACCGGGCCCAATAGCTACGCGAAATAGAAACCCACAGGGCTGACTTCTGATAAGACATTCTCCCTGATAGCCTGTGCTAATCGCAATGCCGTTAGTTTGCTACAGAGATCGAAGATTATTGACAAGAGTATCAGCCACATAAAGCAGGGAGAAGAAACTAGCTGGCTAGATTCATTCCTGATATTCCCCATTGCAATAATAACCTGCCGGAGAACTTAGGGGACGCTTGCCTGTTGCCGATTTTTCTCTGTACAATTTGGCGAGCTGTTAGGATTTTGAGGATTTGGCGATAGGCTCGAGGTGTCGGCCGGAAAGACCCATAAATCCAGAGACCAAAGCCGGAGGGATACAGGATATAGTTATGTCCGTCATTCCAGTACACTTAGCGAGGATGGTAAGATGAGGCCAGGAAAACAAAGGCTAAATTGAACAAGAACATGACTAGAACTATGAAGACTCAAGACACCGAATACTTAGCCTCTTTTGGCCGCTTGTTCGGTGAGGTATTACGCATATTTATCATCCTTCACTACCCTATGGTAACTCAGCAGTACGACTCTGCCCATGGAGCTCGGAAGCGTTGACGGGCCGAGGCATTGGTGTGTCCTTTCCAGCAACATACGGCTGAGGCTCCGTTCGAGACCTCTTTCGCTTTCTCCAGAGCAAAACAAGGCCAACACCGAGAACAAGGAGCGCAATCCCTACACCCAGCCCGACACCCAGTCCAATCGACAGTGTAGTATCGTTTCCTTTATCGTTTGACGATTTGCTAAAGTCGGTAGACGTGGATGTAGCTAAAGAGGCAGATTGAGATGTAGATGTGACTTCTGTCGCTGTTGTAGAGGAAGTAGTGGCTGGTTTGCTGCTGGTCGTTGAAGTTGTGGATGAAGATGTCGCATCATCTTCCCTCGTTGGATTATCTGGAATACGTGTAACGATCTTAACAGGGTCCAAGGTAAAGACGACATTTTCGTTATTGCAGTCACAGTCATTAAAGCCATAGCAGCAGAACTTGCCAGTTCCACAAGGCTTCACGCCGTTTCCTTGGTCTGTTGAAAGATTAAGTCATCAGCATATGTGAATCAGGGAGCCTTTGTCAAAACATACCACACTGTTGGATACACGTTGGATCATCCCAATCGTCCTTCGTACAGCCATTGATAAAGTATGGAGTCAGGACATTCTTGCCAAGAGGCGCTATACACAGACCGTTACTCGCGCACGAATCTCCGGGGGAGCAGCACGACTTTAGATCGGAATCAGGGTCAGTGTCGCAGGGATATAGGCCCTGGTTCTCGTTCCTGTCCTTATCATAGCAGCGTGCCATTGTGGTTGGCTATATGTCTTGTGTCAACTGAGACTCAGCACGCCAGCAGAGGGGAAGGGCTCGAGAAGGAGAAGCAGGGTTAGTTGACTTATATATGCATGAGTGTTCCAAAAGAAAAAAAGGCTGCGGTCTTCAACCGTTGGCACCATCAATACGACTGACTTACCTACTTGGCTGAAAACCGCCCTATGTCCCCCAAGAAGAGCGACCCAAGACGCAGACCCTGCCGCTCCATACTATTTATACCTTGTAAACACACCTGTTTCTTTTGCCGCTGAGCTTGCTTGTTGTATGCAGCTGCGGAAATCACGACGAAGGCCAGGCCAACCCATATCCAGAGAATCCGCCACAATTCAACTGAGACTGAACTACTCCTTAATTTATCACCCACCGCACAAGGCCGGGCAACATAGCCAACCGAAGAAGGGGAGACGCATTTGGTGGCTTGAGGAGACTTCGAACCCTTGTCAAATTCGGGGGATCGACGCTGCAGGTCTTGATCGAGAGCCTTACTATCTTTCCTACTGTTGAGATAAAGCCTGAATGTGCTAGGAATCACTCGTCCCTTGTTACAACTCGGCGATTACCGTTCATAGCTAACAGACTCATTAACTCAATTTAGAGTCTAGTAAAGAGGAGTCGAAGTGAAGGACGGCCATGCAGAGCTAACGGCCAGGCTATCAGGACTCTCCTGCAGCCATAATGCGCAAGGCTAATCATGATGCCTTGTTCTCAGCCTGATTCTGCCCGAGGGGCGAGTGAACTGGCCGGCAACGCTCATCCGCAACGTTCCTTGTTCATGTATCTTAATTTACCGCCAATCCTCCTCTACATTGGTAAGTCGGTGTGTTGCGTTAGAGTTTTGAGAAGTTGGCGTGCTGTCTCCCGGCAGTGTAATCGGACGGCCCCACAAATCCGGAGAGCCAAGCCGGAGGTCACGAGCTTAACGGAGAGGGGCAATGGAACAGAGATTGAAATCGTCTCGTGTCAAGCCGAGATACTTGTAGGTTGGAACATGACGACGCCAGGCGGGCAGATACTGTATCGACCGAGATCATGTACAGTATTAGATAGCGAGAATAGGCCCTACTGGAGATCATAGATTGAAGATCATTATAAACTCAAAGTTGCATAAAGCCAGTTTATTCCCGTAGCCCGTCGCATCGCCAAGCGTCGACCGTCAAAACATTAAAATGACATCCCCTCAACTCAACGGCTCTTTGCCCAATCTAACGGCAACGTGACTCTACCTCACAAACAAGGCTGACCTGTTATAAGACACTCGTTACCTCATCAAGACGCAATGTTTCACAAAAGCTCTTTATCATTCGGTCGCGTGGGTGACGTCACATGCACCTACACCACCAAAGCAAACTAAACTGTGAGCATGACGACGTCTCGACTTGCTAAATCCAGGAACGAAGAATGTCTTTGTTAACATTAAAAGAGGAGTAAAGAGGAAATAAAAACCTGTCTCTCTCTTCAACTTTCCACACAACGCAACACATACACATAATCCACGTTTTCTACTAGATACCTACCTACACAAAATGGCCGTCACAAGCGCTATCAGCAACTTCCTCAGCTCCATCTACGAGCTTCTCGCCTCCGTCTTTAATACCATCTATGCCGTAATCCACTCCACTCTCACTGCCATTCTCGGCTTCGTCCAGGGCCTGTTCAACCTCATCGGCGATGTTGTCTCTGGTCTTGTAGACGTTACAGGTGGCGTTGGCAAGTTCGTAGCCAGTAAGATCTCCCCTCCAAATCTATTAATTATCCTTGCTAACAATGGAAACTCAGGCAACGCTGCAATCCTTGCTGTTGGAGCGCTGGGCGCTTTTGCGTATGTGAGATATACTGCGCAGGGAAAGGCTGTTGCGAACAAGAAGACTCAGTAAGGGATGCCGGGACTGGTGGTTATTGGGAGGAATGCTCGGCGCGATGGAGGATATACACGATACCCCGATTATAAACGATGGGAAGGCCTCGTTTGGTGTTGGGGATACAAAGGACCTTGCTTTTCTTTAGTCCTAGTTTACTTGATCAAAATTGATACGATTTCCCCTTGCTAAGTCTACCACTGGTTTTAGTTTACCGATTCATTCTTTGATGTTGATGCGGCTTAACTACCACGTTGGTTCGTTCTGCAGATCATACGGGGTCTTGGACTAATTTAGATTACCTTGCAGCTGTCATCTTAAGCTCAGTTATGGTCGCAGCATGCGTAAAACGACGAGTCGTGTGACCAAGCATGTTAGACTTCTCCAGACCATAACTACAACAAGTCATCACAGAATTAAGTACGCACAAATAGATTAAAAAATTAGAATAAAATTTCGTAACTCGTTAATGTTATAATGGTTTTCCAGTAAATACTCCCATACCCAAACTTGTCTAACCGTGCAGTTGTAGAAAAATACCCATATACACACTAGATCATATGTATGTATTCCAACCTTGATAAACGTATTCTGTTGACACAAATATTCGGTTGCCCGCTCATAAGCCATCAAGGCCGTTATCGTTTTCCATTCAAATTCATTCGCCTTGATATTCGCTTCGTACAGACCTGCCACGATTTGGTGACATGTCGTTTAAGTGAGAGTAGCCAACATGGCCCGCATGAGCTTAGGAGGAGGTCCTGTGTAGCCAAGTCAGCCACACGTTCTCAAAAGACGCAGACAACATAAAGGCGCACCTTCAACGGTACTTCGGTACGCTAATGGACATCCTACCTTTCTTGTCCTTCTCAATGCGAGGAGGTTTGCGGTGTTCAACCACCTTCTCCAGTCTTTCCTCGTGGATAATCAACTGCCCATCGGGCAAGCGCTCGGCGCGCACCACTTCGCCGCTGGTAGAACGGCCTCGGGGCCGGTGAGCCAGCTCACGCTCGAGGGCCTTAATCTCCTTTCGGATCTCACGACCACTTCGGGATCGCGAGCGAGGTCGGAGGACAACCTCCTCAGCGGGGTGGTGGTGGTGGTGGTGGTAAGAATCCCAGCTTGAAAGGGTTGTAGTAGTGGCAGTTCGAGATGGCGAAACGTCTCGGATAATGGTCTCCTCGTAGTCAAAAGGAGTCTGTTGAGGAGGTGGGCCTGGCTGATAGAAGACAGGCGGAGGAGGTCCGGGCTGGGCCATAGGGGGT
>JAADJG010000307.1:0-29085 GCA_012932025.1 Fusarium austroafricanum | reverse complement strand
GCTGAAAGGCAAGCTTCCAGCCACAAAGATTAAGTGTAAATTGCATACCTGGCAGCCCAAAGCTGAGAGAGCATAGCATTTACCTCGGCTATCGTTACATCGTGCCAGACGACCTTGCAAGAGACGCGCGGTTAAAACTGCCTTGTTGCGACGAATAAGCTTTTATCCTGACGCAAACGTAGCCGGAAACGGTGCGTTAGAAGCATCTCCGTTACACAACGGAGGTTTCCTCTAACTTAATATCCTACTATTTGGGTAACGACCGCCAGATGCGTCGGAACCCTTACGTATATTTGCCGTAGCAATTACGTTTGAGTTTACAGATCGTCAGTTACCCATGTCCTCTAGCTTCTACTATGGCTTCACGGCGAATATCAAATCACAGATAGGCTATCACATAAGCTATCACAAATGATGCTCAACCCGGTGATCGGTCGCAAGCACCAGGTAAACACCAAAGCTTATCGTTTTAGCTGCTCTCGATGCCTATTCTGAGACATGGTGAGATTGTGGCTTCCACACACATTCCAGTCCAGACCCGTTGATTTCTTAAACAGGCGTACGCTAACCAACCACTTCTCTCATATCTGCAACCGTCAGTCTCGTCCCATTCGGTACTTAGATGAGTCTTGGCGGAGAAGCTCCCAGTGGCTGAAACCCGAGAGCTGATCCCTTGCTTGTTCACATTCCATAACGTTATGGCATGACCGTTCCAGTGTAGACCTGCTCATCAGGTCATGGCTTGGTCTGGACAGGACAGCCTCGGGAAGTGAGTCACTCAACACCATTGACAAGTGCGAGATGTTTCGGCTTTTGCTACAGGGTCAACGGCATAACCGCTGATATCGATTATTCTAGATGTTGAAAGGGACTGAGACTTCTTCGTGGCTTCAGCAGGTCTCACAATGAAGAATACATTTCCAAACAGTCACACGAGAGTAATGCTTCTAGAACAGATGCACGTTGACAAGGGATGGACTCGATTTGACTCAGTGAGATGGTATTTCTCACCATAGGGTATAACTCGCGTCGCTATCTTAGGCTTCAAAGCCGCCAAACACTGCCATAAAAGAACTCATAATGACATAAGAAACCATAAACGTGCATTCTCCATAACGTACACCCAAAACGTACACACTGAGTAACCAAATAGAAGAGAAAAAGAAAGAAAACTCCATGGCTCTACTGTTGCCTCGCTTTCAAAGCAGTCATAGACACCGAACTCCTGATAGAACTTGCGGGAGTAGATACGAATGAGGGGCGACATGAATCAAGTTTCTGTCGTCGATCAAACTCTTTGAGAAACGTGTACACACTGCCGAGAGGCATGTACTCCAGCAGAGGTCGTAGCTCGCTGGGGAACATCTCAGCCCCATGATCCTTGATGTCCTCATTGACGCGATTGAGGCGCAAAATCTGCATCCAAGACACGATACCATCGCCTACCATGAACGTCGGGAATTGAGCCTGGGCGATGTCGTCGAGAATCCACGTGTTGCGAAAATATGGCCTGTTGAGAAAGCTCGAGATGGCCTTGTAGCTGGGCACCTCTGTCGGATCGGTGATACCCTCAGGAATGTCGCTGAGATGAGCTACAGGACCCATCCACTGCAATATCGGCGCGTAGTTCTCAGGGTGAGTCTCGCGGTCTCCAGGTTCGCCAAAATTCGCCGGCATGCAGTTATCCCACGCCCTAATGATCTCGATTGCAAGATCAGACGTTGAGTCTTTGGGTCCCAGCCATCCAACTACCAGCCTCGCCTCGCGATACGCTCGCGCCATGTGAGCCCGACGCTCAGACTCCTCCTTCGGGTCTCTCCTGTTGATACATAATAGATCAATCCAGATCCGCAGAGGAGGCTTGTCGGATTTGGTCTCTGGCTTGACGAGCTTTCTGAGAAATGACTTGAGCCAGCCGGGGGGTCTCTTTGGTGATGGGGGCGGCGAGGGCTCCTGCTGCTGATTGCTGACGGTCCTCTGGGGTTCAAGGTCTACCCTTGAAGAGGAGGCGCCGTTGATGACGGATTGAGCACGGGGGCCTAGGAAAACATCGCGGGTGTAGCGAATGGCTTCGGCTAAGTCGGAGGGTATGGACACCTTGTTGCCGTTGAGCAGGATGGTCTCGGTGTTTGTGATGTCTCCGTAGAGAGCGGAGAGACCGATGAAATCGGGAGCTTCGGCCAACTTCTCATGGACGAGGCGACAAACAATTCGGTCGTTAACGTCGTTGTTCGGTGATGGCTGCAGCTCTAGCACTCTCACTTCACGGGCCGCCAGATCAAGCGGACGGTATTGAATCGAGGACAGACCGTCCGACGGCGGTGCCATTGGCATTACGATTAGTCAGATTGGAGTCAGCGAGCGACTTTTCGTTGTTGGATGGATGATTGTCTTAGTTAGCGCAGTTGGGTGGGTGAGTGTTATGAGTGTTGGTTGGTCTGGCCCTGTCCTGGAATATGCAGGATAATGCAGGGAGGGGGGATATGTTAAATGGACAAGGGCGAAGTGGGAGAGCAAGGTACTTGTTTTAATTCACACTGCGATAAAGTGCCGAGGAGAAAAAAAGAAAGCGAAAATTGAAAAAGAAAAACCTGCCAAAACCCTGGAATGTGGCCCAGCAGAGCTGTTCCACTCGAGTGCCGGGTTTGGACATGTCAGGAATGATCACGGCAAGGATTGCCAGAGCTAATAGCCTGATAGGTATCCTCTGCCGTTGCTACAGTACAAGTGTCCATAGAGACAAGCTGGGCAGACACTGTCAATCTCAAACCGTAACGTTCAGCCATTGATGGAGATCTTTCTAGTGTTAGCTGTTATTAACTTCGGACCCAGGCCTGATGCAGAAGCACAAAATGCTTATCATGAACTCTGTAGCTAGGATAAACGCTTGTGGCAGTGCGGAGAGTGGGCGTGGACGTGGACGTGGACTTGCTTGGGTTGAGGCCCGGCCCGGAGCTCATTTCTGGCCGCCATTGCGATGCTAAATTAGCGTTGGCGTCTGGTCCCAGTAATTTACAGTAGTTAGCGTAGGACGATACAGGAGCTGAACAGCCTGATGTCATGTACCTCTTTGTAGGAATTGATGGTTTCGCTCCAGAGACAGAGCTAAGGGTATATTACATTCTGGACAATTAATCTGGATGGAAAAAGGAAAAGCTTCAAAAGCTTCTAGATGCATCGCGAACTGTGCGGTGTCCACTTTTGGCTTGCCTCAGACACGAGGTTTTGTTTTGGTGGGCTGCGTTTAGTCTTCCATATCAGGATATATCTTTGGCGATCCGTTTCACCGCCCTCCTTGGCCAACAGCGGAATGGGTGTCTTTCTGATTTCCTTCCCAACGTGGCAAGCGTTCGTGAGAATTACATGGTTCGAACCCCATTCTCGGTACAAGGAAGACAAGTAGGATGCTCACGTGTAGCCAGGAGAATGGCTAATCCAGGATACCATGGATACTTCAAGTGCCGAGCCATTCCTGATGTAGAATAGCACCGGGAATCATTACATCGAACCGTTTATTTCCTGGCGTAATCACTTAAATCTGCATGATGATGAGCGACGCGATGGTGCAACCTCTACAGATAACGCTCAGACAATTTGATAGATGATATTGCTTTCACCAATGTCCACTGGAGCTCTCAGAGCAATATGTTTTCCGCCATCGTCAATACACACCCATTGAGGCTTCTCGTTACCTAAGATTACATCCAGATTTCCGGTATATCCGTCAGCGAGGCTATATTGAGACATTTTCATAGACATGCAGCAAACATTTGGGGTCGAACCCCCCTCGGTGATTGCTCACCAACCCACCACACTGCTCGACGATCTGCAAGACAAACTGCTCGATCAAAGACAAGGCCCTGGAGAGATGGGAGGGGCCCATGCAGGGATTGGCTCTCATTCTCTCAATCATCCCTGTTTTCTGGATCTAGACCCTAGTTGACATGCCTCACCCACGACATTCAAACCTGAAAGAATTGCAGAACCAACAGCCAACATGTGCATCCACGGCGAGGTAATTACTTGATTTTTTCAACCTGAACCAACATATGCCTCGGCCCCAAAGACTGAGCCTTTTATCCGCTGTCTCCGTATCCAAAGATGAAGATATAAAAGAGACGTCGTGAACCGCCCTAGTAGGGGTCTGAACGCTCAGACTTCTCACCATCGTACACTATCTCCTCACCTTAATCTCCCCTTGTCGATCAAAATGTCTTTCCCATGGTGTCTACCCTGGCCTCAGCAAGCCTACTGGGGCGAGTTTAACCTCAATGGGCTCAAAGTAAAAGTCAATGCTCAGAACGGCCGTGCTCCAAAGGATACAAGTTCCACCGAGATCCCCCAGTACTTCTGGGGCAAGGGTCTCCGGAGCCGTGGTGTCGGGAGACTTCTCACCGCTAAGCCTAAGGGCAAACACCCTGTTCATTCCGGTTACACTGAAGCCCGTAGTCTCATCGGGCGCGGCACTGTTGAGGATCTTAAGCGGCTCTCATATCATGCAAGCACTTTCGTTATCGAGGTCTTTGAGGACGTTGACGATGCCTCAGGGGCCTCGTCTCAGGAATCCCTGTCTTCCCCGGGTTCAGGACCCAGGGTCACTCAGCTCAAACTCTCCCCTGAACTAGAGCAATGGAAGCAATCTCAACATGCGATCGGCAATGTGTTGCCGCCCAAAGGCGCTGGGTTGAGCCCTGTATCTGAAGAGATCCTTCATATCCTCGGCGCTGAGGAGTGGCCTGAAGCTCTCAAGACGACAAACGCCTTGTTTGGCTGTGGAATCGCTAGTCTGCTCATGGGTGCCGCTGACTCGGAAACCATGTTCTCCAACTATGTTACAGACATGGCTTTCTATTACGAACACGGATACAACTATGTCTTTCCTAACCTTGAGCCGCTATTAGAGAAGGGACTAAATGATCCTCACGCACTAAAAACCCCTGGTGGCCGTCAACGCCGCGACGCCGTGGCCATCGGCAAGCGCTACATCCAGGGCAAGATCGCCCTAGAGAAGAAGCACAAGAACAATCTCCTTAACCGATCCGCTCGTCTCGACAGACGAACCGCACAGATCGTCTCCCTATCGGAGAGTAGCTTGCTTGGCATGGCAGCCGAATCGACGGCACGAGGTTTCGACCCTGCCGCTGTCATGGCCGATCTTGTTTTCAGCTCACCAGGTACCGATGTCGTTGATGTGGGCTGCGACCTAGTCAACTCGGAAGTCATGAACTCGTTCCTGAATGTCACCGATATCACAGACACCGGCGTCGTTAGCGAGGATGTGCTTCGAAGGGTCTATGATACTTATGCTAGGCTGGGCGCAAGAATGCTCACTCAGCGATGGCACGAACCTGTTGCGAGAATGTGCGCTGCTCTATATACTTGGCATATCCAGAACGATCGACACATGTTTATCCGACGTGCTCTTCTGGGTTGGCAAAAGGCTCGTAAGACGCCTGCTCAGCCTCAAAGCGAGGGTGACTTTGACGAGATCTTCGACAAGCAATTCCGTCTCACTGGGTTCAGCCGCCCCCTCGAGGCCAAGTATGCCTGCAACGGCCGAGATACATGCGACCACGCCCACGAGCACCTTGAACGTCACCAAGAAGAGCCTCTTCTCAAGGAGCTCTGGTGGTACCTAGTCATCGGAGTTCTCGAGTATGTCCGCGAAGGAAAAGTGGACGAGGTTCGGGAGATGGAGTTAGCCGAAGGATCAAGGCTGAGAATGGCCAAGCTTTTCTCCAAGGGTCGCGTGTTGGAGATGGTGTGGCTTATTGCCCATGCTAACCACCATGCTTGGCAAGTGAACTATTTGTTTGAGGCTGCTATGTTTGGAAGCATCCTGGATGGCGGAAAATTGATTGGCAAGCTCGACAGAAAGGAGCAGTGATTGGACGTGCAAGAGTTACGATTTTGATGATTTATGGGATTGCGTTGTAATTTGCAAGGATTTATTAGCATAATGATACCTCTAGTATAGTAGGATCGGGTGGTAATCTCTGTTGTTAATTTACTTCAATCTTTCAAGCCACAAGGCGCAAGCCACTTCAAACTGCCAAACAACATACTCAAGAATTCGCAAACAATGCCGTTTCGACAATCTACGTGGTACCAATACTAATTCAGCTATGTACCAACTCGCCGATCAAACTTTCAAGCCGCCGTGAATTTCTTTTGTTTGTTGTCTATTTCCACATCATGCAAAAGTGACTCGGCCATGCATCTAGCCAGTCGAGGCTGGCTATAACTCCGGATCCTTGCATCCGACTCCAATGATCTGAACGTCTCCTATCTACCCGCCTACAGTACCCGGGCACTACCTTAGCCCAACGGCTGAAAGTCCCAACGGCTGAAAGTGGGCTGACACATTTTCCGGGGTCAAGATGATATTGTGATCCTTCTATTGAACAAACAAGACCAGCAAACGGTCTAGCGTTACATCACCTGAACTCTAAGCTACAGCCACACATGACGAGTCACTATTGAGCCGCTTCGTTGGCGGGTAAGCAACCGCATCATTCCCCGGACGCCACTTTTGAGCATCGCCTAAACGGTCGGACGTAAGCCCGCTGCTGCCGGGGTTTTTGAAGCCGCGTTCTTGTTGGCGCTGGAAGGAGATCTTCCGAAGACGTTCGGACTCGGCGGGTGTTAGGTGAAGCTGCGGGTTGTATCAGTAAATAAGTGTATGATAGTCTGAGGGTGTAACTGTTGCTTACGTATACTTCAATACCAATGGCGTGAATGGCCAATGCGAGCCCAATGGCCAGGGTGAAGCCTAGGGAGAGAGCTGCTTCAGTGTTCTCAGGACTGTCACCTCCCATATCACCTTGGACCGCGATCCATGCGTCTGAGTCTTTGCATGTAGGGTATGCGATTACTAAGGATTTGTTGTCGTCGTAGAAAGAGGCTAGCTTTTCGCACTTGATTGGAAGACGGAAGCTTGGGTTCTTGGACATGATTGTAGCAGCGATGATCATAATAATTCGCACCGTGATAATAGAGCCGGCCTGATAGGATCGTCAGTGGGACAGACGCAACGATATGCTTTGGAGCCTTACATAAAACCATGCCCTAAGCATCCAAGCACGATGTTGTTCAAGCTGTAGCTTCTTGATGTTGTAGATCGAGATAGCCAAAGATCCAAGGAACATAATCGCAAGAGCGCCAACCCAGCCTCTGATAATGAGAGAACCGCCGAAAGAAACGGGAGCAATGATTATAGCACCTACGGTTCCAACGATAGCGAGAATGATGACTGTGTATCCGTTCATACGGTGAAATAGTAAAGCTTTGTATCGAATGAAAGGCACGAACTGGAAACAAACCAGGAAGGCTGCAGGAATAATGGTATAAAGATGCATCTTGATTCCAATCTTGTAAAGATCTTTACTGTTGTAAGACCAACATTCACCTGGTCCAGCACCGGTGGTTTTGCCGGTGGGATTGCAGTAGATGCCATAGTAGTCGAGGAACATCATGCGGGCGAGTGAAAAGCCAAACATGGCGCCGGCGAAGATGAACCAGAGGACGAAGTTGTAGCCTTTGGAGAAGCCGATGGGGTTGTAAATCTTCCGAGCTGCGGCGACGAAGGCGTTGGCTGGAGGGCGTGTTGGAGGTGCCATTGTGTGTTTACGATGAAGTTACAACTTGCTTGGTGTTGTTGAAGAGTGAATGAGTTGATGATGAAGCAAGACCCTGAATTGTCAAATCTTGACGATGATATATACTCTTTCAATAACTGCAGACTACGTATGCCTTGTGGCTTTAAGTTTCTCTTTCTACCTTATTTTAGCATCCTACCTACGTATGTTGTCAAACATCAAACACAAACGAAAGCGAAAAAAAACCATGATGACCCGCTCTCTGGCGCATTTTCAAACTGTATGTGGACGTGAAGCATGAAAATTGCGAAAATGCCAAACCGAAAAAGGGCTGGCATAATACGGTACGGCATAGCAAATGGAAGCCAAGAAAGAAGGAATGGCATAGCCACCACTCAACGTCGTCGGTTGAGATGATGACCCGAGTCATAGATGCAAGCGAGTGCGATGAGTGGATAAACGAAAACGTGTTTGAGGTTGACGCTAAACCGCATCGAGAGTCAATCTGCGCCAGAAAAGTCAATGCCGTCATTAATTTGCCGAGATATCGCATAGAGACAGAGATACGGAGAGGACTTACGGTTATTTGCGAATTTCCCGAGTCATATCTATCTCTTGAGGTTATTATTCTTGGCATTAATCGTATCATCGCTTAGAAACTTTGTGGTTATATTGGTTCATGACTTAATTGCTGTCTCCTCTTTGAGAGCTTGTGGATTTAATCCTCCAAGATGGCCTCACGTTGAAATGGCTTACCCCGCCTCCACTGCTTGCGCAACACCCGAATGCGAATTCACTGCCTGGACTGTCTCTACTTCGATATAGCTACACGTCATCGTAGCAGGGACTCGTCATCCTAAAACAATAGGGCTGTTTTCTTCCGCTAATGACGATTGATAATGGTTGGGGTACCGGGTAGATCTAAGGGCTGCATCACTTGTCGTAAGCGCAAGAAAGGAGTGAGTGAGCTGGCCAATCTTACAAGCCATCTTCAGCCTTAAAACTGACATGTATTCTAGTGCGATAAGAAAATTCCCTTTTGTGGCCAATGCCTTGCCCTTGGTATTCAATGCCAAGGATATGATCGCCCGCCAATATGGCTTAACAGCGAAGGATCTACACAAATATTCTACACAAAGTCTCAATCACCAAGTGCTCCCCAGTCAGCAGTGGTATTACACGATTCACTAGCCAGGACAGCTAGAGCCCAGAGATTCACCGGCCTTTTTTGGTCAGATTACCTCTCTGGGGGCAATGGCTTTTCGCTCAAAGCTTCGGGTACAACAAGCACCCAATGGATGAGACTTTACGAGGCATTGGGCGAAGTTGAACCCAGCCTTCATTATGTGGCTATGGCATTGAGCACCTCGACATTAGGTGCCAATAACATCGATATTCAGCTCATGAGTAAAGGTCAACAAGCATATGGTCTGGCGTTACAACAGATGGCTTTCTCGTTTGGATCTCCAACACAAAATAAGGATGGAATACTTGCTGCCATCCAGCTGATGCGTATCTACGAGGTAGGCGATGCAGGTCTTATTCGTGATGACGCTAACAATCTAATAGCAACTATTCGGCACCGGGATTTCCGCAGCACAGAAAAACTCTCCTGTCTCGCAAATAAAGGGTTTCAGAAAGCACGTTGATGGAGAGACCGCACTCATATTGAGTCGTGGCCCAACAGATACCTGGTCTTCGATGGGACGTCAACTACTGGCGGACGGACGCCTCACTTTGGTAGCTGACAAGGCCTAGTGGCCAACGCCATATGCTGACATACATAGATCAACGCATACATCTCACGTCGGAAGCGATCACCCTTCACCACTGGTCAATGGAAGCAGTCAAAACTCTGGCGCTCGGTTACAAATTCACCATTCAACAAGCTCGTCGATATCTTTGTAGAAGTTCCAGGTCTCTTGGAGGACCTGGACACATTCCGAAATGCCTCAAACCCAGACAAAGTGAGACAGTTGCATAGTGCTCTTCAGGCAAAATGTAGTGCTTGCGAAATAGACATATTGGCTTTGGGATTAGAAATTGGTGAGCCACTTACGATTTACGACTATACATATACACGAGAGCCACTACCGACTCCGAGCAACGACGATGATCTTGCAGCCATCTACTTGAGTTGTAATTACTGGATGGTCTGTCTTTTCATATATTCGACGATGGGCTTTTGCGAACTTGAAGATCCCGATGCAACGAAAAGAGGCCGCATCACCGATTACCCAAGTCAACGGATAGCGCAATCATACGCCTACAGGATTGCGCATGCCGTGCACTTACTATTTCAACCACCAGCTGGGGACTACAGCTCCGTAGCTGCATTTTTCGCCTTAGGTAGCGCGCTACGATACTTGATCATGGCAGAAACGCATGGAGGTCAGATGGTTTTTAGCGACGAGAGATTCTTACTGGTTCAGATATTCACGCGACCTTTCCTGGGAAGTTTTGTGGGAAGATTTCTCCAGAATTTGCAGGCTGATGATGGTATCGACTATGGATTCCCCATTGAAACTTTGTTGGGGATGAAGGGCGTTGAGTACAGGGCGAGAGTCTGGTGGTGCGGATTACAAGGGGCTGGCATTCCTGAAGTTACACTGGAGGATGAGTGTTATCCGTCACCGACAACTGGGCCTCAATTTATGTATATGTAGTGAGCCCTAAACTATATACAAAATACCTCCAATCTTCGCCCGAAAAGAATGTGTTAAGACATATCCGTCATTCAATCATAAGACGCCCATCGCTTAGCAGACGTTCTTCTTGGCGTTGCCAGTAATACCCCAGTACATATTCTGAGCACAAGGAGACTCCCGAACGCTAGTATTGTCGATTTTAGCCTTGACGTAAACACCACTCGTGTTGGGGAACTCGCTTCGTGCTGAAACACGGACTTCGCCTCCTCCGTTAATGACACCATCTCGAATGGCAAAGTTGTAGCAGTTCTCAATAAGAATCGCGTTGTTTCCGTTGTTTGCGAGATCAATGGTCTTGATTTCTGTGGCTCCGGAGCGGGATACGCAGAAGATGCCGCGGCCACCACCTCGGGAGTAGACCTTGTCGACGAAGACATTGGTGCTGGTGTACTGGCCGTTGGTAGCTTGACCGTTGTTGTTGGCGAAGCGAAGAGTAGCATAGCCAGTGCCAGTGGCGACGTTGATACCCTCGACGTAACCAACCTTGACGTTCCTTGACTCTTGGATGAGTAATCCGCATTCACCAACATCCTTGGCCTTAACGGAAGTGATAGTAAGACCATCGATCTTGAAAGTCTCAACAGCGTGGCTGCCGGCACCGGTAACGACGATATTGCCCATAGAAACTCCATAGTTCCAGTTCGCATCACGGTCAAAGCGAATACCAAGACCCCCACTCAGATTCATAGTAATATCCCCAAGCGCTAAGTTTCTCGTTCCCGAAAAGCGCAGTCCAAAGTAAGGATTACCCGTCATCTTCAGATACGGAATCTTAACATCATTCTGGTTAATAGCCTCAATAGCACCACGACCAGATTTGTTGCCAACGTTCATAGTACCGCAGACTTCAAACGTTTTCCCACTGCTGATGCTGATAGTGCTGGCGCCGATGCTACCAGATGCTCGGACGGTAACGCGCTGGCCGCTGCTGATGCGGTCGAGGGCGGTTTGGATGGCGAGACGGTAGTCAGAGCCGGTGTAAACGTTGGCGCCGTTGACTGTGGCGGTGAAGGTGCCGGAGCCGGAGACTACGCCTTGAGGTGAGCCATCACCGCAGGCAGCAGAGACAGCGCTGACGAATGCGAGGCCTGCTGTGAGTATTGAAGAGAGATGGAACATTTTGGAGGATCCACAATCAGATGAGGCTGAAGTATTCCAAGCTACTGCATCTCTTGAAACAGACCCATCGCGACCTTTATATATCTGAACTGCGAGAAATGAGCTCACAATATCGGTTGACTATTCGTGCGCTTTTGGCCAAGGACGATCCCCCAATTCGCCTACCAAGCCAGACGACGAGGTCTTGGCACGGAGGGGTACGTGTTATCGTATGGTGTAGCAGCAGTAACGAGATGCCACTTTGGGCCAGGCGGAAGTTTGACCTCCGCAGGGTATGCTACGATGCATGAATTTGGTATTCTCCCACCTATCACACCAGAGTAGCATGTAGCTTACCGGAAATAAAGCACATTAGCCTGGGGCTCGGCACTTCTTGTCATGGAGTTTATTTGGCCACGAGGTCGGCGCTTTTTTAAGCTTGAAATCAGCTTCCGTAATTGGCTAGACAGGGAGGGAGATTCTTGCAACTCGCTGTGTATTCACCCGAGAAAGCGAGGTCAAAGTCGCAGCACAGAATCAGAGCTTGCAGGCAAAGTCTCACTGAGTAGCCCAAGTAAGAAAGAATGCTCAATTCACCATTCCGTACAATCTGACTATAATTTGCAACCCAGCGAATCCTTCGATATCCTGGAATTAGAGACTATAAACCAATTTCTCGGCACTGATCGGGCGCATATGATCCTCTGTCCTCTCAAGCTTTGTCCTTTGACTGACTGAACCACTTCCCAAAAGAGCGAAACCATCCTGGACAACTTTCTCAAGGCCTCCAGGCATAAGTCTCACGGGATTCGGCTCGATTTGCGCCCTACCTGAAGGCAACGGCTGACTTAAGAAATTGTAAAAGTCTTTTGCAAATTGGTGCGCACCCGGGTTCGCTGGGATAATACCAGCTATTTTCAGAAGTTAGCTGAAACCGAGCCTAAACCTTTCGAGGGACTGCAGTTTACTGACCGTTGTATCCAATCTCGACTCCAAGCCCCTCCCATACAGCACCATACTTGGGTTTGATCTTCAGCAAAGCCGGGTCATATTTACCTCCAACTGGGCCACGAATTACCGCAAACTTTGCGGATGGGGCCAGAGTTTCATGGGTCTTATAGACAGTCTCACCCTCCGAAATGCAATCCATTGCAAGATCGACTCCACTTTCTTTCAACTTATCAACCCAGTTTGGATCCCTGTAGTCGACAAGTACATCATAGTTGTAGGGTTCATTTCGAAGCATTTCATGCTTAGAGGAGCTTGCTGCACCGATCAAGTTTATGGGCATTCCAGATGTCTTTGCGGCGATGTGAACTAGTTGCGCCGCGTACAGACCAAGGGAAGTTGATGAGCCATATATAAAGACGTTTGTAGGGTGAGAATCTTGGCGAAATTTGGCAGGAGACGCATTGGAAAAGGGACTGGGTAATCCGAGTCGGCCGAATATGGCTTGAGCAGCAGTCAAGCCGCACATGCTGATGGTTGAGGCTTCTTCCAGAGTTAGACCAGCCGGAATGGCCCAAACGAGATCGTAGGGAATAACAATGTATTCTGCAAAAGCTCCGGGGCGGTCGTTCACAGAACAAGCTAAGTGAGATCATTAGTCCGCAAGTCCTTTTCACTGAGGGATTCGCAGGCGGAGGTATTAGTGCATAAGAGTTTGGAGGAACAGCATACCTCCCTGTAGAAAACCAGCGACCCGCGCACCAGGTTGGACACGTGCATCGGATAATTCATTGACATCCGACGCAGCCTCAACAACGGTTCCAGCAAAGTCGGTGCCGACGATTCGTTTCTCTTGGGCGGCGATCGGCGAAGTGACGTAAAGCTCGTCTACCGGATTCAGCGCTATGGCATGAACTTGGACGAGAATCTCGCTAGGGCCTGGAGTCTGGCGATCGACATCTTCGACGGTTGCCTTCCGAAGAGGCGTATTCAAAACAAGAGCTTTCATTATCGGTTGTGGAATACCTCAAGTTTGATCATTTCCTTAAAACCACGAGGAAATTGCCGTCTTATGCAATGACGTTTGTTTTGGCTTTCAAATCACAGATTTGTCAGCTGCCTTCATTACTAATGATGGGTTAGATTTGTTTGTGAGTGGCTGAAGCTAGCCTTCTCACCAAACCTAGTTGAGTGAACATATGTCCTATCCAACATAGCAGGTGTCAAGTGCTTATGCCACTTCTAAAGTAACCTTTGAATCGCGATTGACCTGTCCTGACCTCTCTACTATATAACCATATAAGAGTAGGTAGCGTAGTTGTCGTTCAGCACATCCTCAATAACGCCAAGCTAGAGATGGTCAGCAACAAAAGGTGCCGCGAGTTCTGCAATGATGTCTTTTGTAATAATATTTTGATTATCTTCTAAAACATGAATGTTTTGCAGTTCGCAGAGCTAGTTTTAGCTAAGGTTTTGAGATTTGTTTTGAAGCGGTCGGCGGATGTCTCCATGGTAGTGCGTCACCAGGAAGATGAATAAATGATTAAGAAGATACATAAAAAAGAGGTTGAAATTGGCCTAAAGCGGGGAATAGTGGCTAGTATCTTAGGGACCTTGGTTTCAATAACTGTATGCATTCGTCCATTCATGTATGCTTATTGCATAAGACCAGGATACTCGTACCAACATTCACAGAGGTCACATTGGCTGAGAGAAAACGGGGCCGCGAAACCCGTGATTTGGGCAAAACCACTCACCTCTTTGCTGCCCAAGTAAGACTGACCTTCCATCATCGTCGTGTTCAATTCATCGAGCGATTATACTTCAGCGCTTATACGGCTCTGTTGAAATGGCCTCTACCTCCAAGCGACTAATGTCGGGTAGCGAGGACAGCACCGCATCTTTGCACCACGATGACTACACTGCTGGGTGGATTTCTGCGCTACCTCTCGAAATGACAGCAGCACAAGCCATTTTGGACCAGGTACATGAGCCATTACCTCAAAGTCCTCAAGACAGCAACTGCTACACCTTGGGAAGCATCGGTGAGCATAACGTGGCCATGGCTTGCCTACCCAAAGGCCAGTACGGCACGAACAACGCCGCGACAGTCGCAAATAGCAAGACTCGGAGCTTCCTTCGAATTCAGCACCGCCTCATCGTTGGAATTGGAGGTGGGGTTCCCAACGCGGCTGATATACGCCTTGGTGATGTCGTGGTCAGCACCGACGTGGTTCAGTACGATTTAGTCAAGGTCCTTCCAAACAATGCGTTCCAGCGCATTGCGTATCCTATGCGACCTCCCCATTCATTCTTAACTGCGGCCTCAAGACTACGAGCGAGTCACAGCAGCGGCCAGAATCATATATCTGCAACTATAATAGAAAGTCGCACGCGCTTAGCTCATTATGACCATCCTATGCTGCAAAATCGGCTCTTCTGTAGCAATTACAATCACCCTTCCACAGCAGAGAGCTGTGATGATTGTGATCAGTCTCAGCTTGTCTCTCGGCATATTCGGCAGACCGCTGACCCCATGGTCCATTATGGTCGCATCGCACCAGGGAATTAAGCCATCTAGGACGGATACACACGCGACTTGCTCTCAAAAGAGGCCTGCAACATATGTTTTGAGATGGAAGCAAGTGGGATCATGGAAAGCACTCTTGCCTTGTCGTGACTTAAGGTAAGTACAGACATCAACGAAATCGCCTGCCAGGAGCTTCTAGGCCAGGAGTGGCCCCGATAAAATAACATCAACAGGAAGTAGGGCAGATAGCATGCCAGGGCGATGTGTGTATTGTGTAGTCAAGACGTTCCAAAGTCAAGCATTTCTATCTTTCTGTCCATCTTCATCTGCTCTACTGACTATTTATCAATCTTTCTTATCGCCAACCTGCTCCTCACCTCTACCAGGAAGTTCCATCCTCACTTCCGGGGCCTGAGATCGTAGGCTCCCTGGCGCTTTGTAACTTCATCGGTCGTCTGGTTGCCATTGAATTGCCCGTCTCCGTCTGCGGCAGGATCTTTTGTTGTTTGGAGATTGGTAGGGAGTACCATCTCGCCGTCAAACCTCTTTGGCCGGGAGGTGTTGTCGCCACGTCCCTTCATGACCAGGCTGTCTCGTCGTGCCTGACGCAACATTTGGTGCAGATCATGGAAAGGAATTCGAATGGCGAGATCTGGGTACTGATCCGCTTCTGTGCTCAAAACAAAGTCCCTCACATTGAGCTCAAGAGCCAAATCGATGTTGGCTGGGCGTTTGTCGGCGGTCTGGAACTCCTGTAAAAGTCTGAGTGAGCAATTCTTTTTAATTGCTAAAGGTAACTTACTACCTGATGCATAACCCAGGTAACCACACCAGCATTGCCTCGCAAGACAGAAATTCGTGCATTTTCTTTAATATCAATAAAGATAAAAAGCTGAATCCCAAAACTAGTATTGGAAAAGTAGTCATAAGCAAGTGGCCCAAGATCGGCACTCGACTGGGAGCATGCAACCTCAAGCACACAACCAGGGAACTGAGTATTTCGCTCCCTAATTAGGAGGTCAGGCTGACGGCTCCAAATTCTCTTGGGGACTTCGGCTGCTGCGCCATCACTTTGGTGGTCGTCTTCCTAAAGCGCCACGTCGGATCCAACCTGGCATTTAATGTTCAACCTTCTTGGGATGGAGTCTTGGATGCGTTCGGAAAGCTCGTGCAAGAAGCCATTATGAGTCTGACTGGGCATTCTGATGGTGATGGTAGCGCGGTTTCGATCGTAATCGTAGCGGCGAAAGAGCTGAGAGATTTGCGTCTCGTACGTGTCAAACTGTTGCGAGGACAGTTGAAATGAGGCGAAAGTAGGCGCTTGAGCATCTGTCAAGAATCGTCGATGATGTTCAAGGAGATGGCTGATGGGAGAGTCCTCTGAGGATGGAGGAGGAGGAGAAGAAAGCGCACCTCGCTGAGAATCGCCGTTCTGTACATTGTTGAAGCTTGACAAAGGGGCCATGTCGATATTGCGTTGGTCCGCCATTGTGGTGTTTGCTGCCTGCAAACGCGGAATCTGCGAAAGGTGCCAAATGCTGAGCTGAGCGGATGAACGAACCTCGAATGCTTGGCGTTTGTACAGCGTCTTCTCGAGGATTGAGAGAGTAGAAACAAGGTAGGTAGGTAGGTATCGCGTGTTGAAGGGGGAGGACCAGACGGTCGGTCCTTCCATTGACGTTAGCAAGGCACGGCGTCGACGGTTAAAGGACGAACACGACTGACCTGAGAGGCGGCGTTACTTGTAGTTGCAGTCCAGAAGGGGAAGTGTGACTTTCGCTCGAAAATAAAAGAAGAAGTGCTTCCTGATTGCTGATGAAAAAGAGGGGTGGTAGGGGGTTAAGGTGGATGGCTGATGGTGAAGAAGGTTGGAGAGGGAAAACACAAAGGAAACAAGATGCTTGAGATTCCTTCCTTGTTATCGCGTTGCATGAGAGAACACGTAAAGCTCACCTCACGCTCACGCTTACCGGGGTACAAGGCCGTTGAGGGAGGCGGGAAGTAGAGGTTCTCTCTGCTCTCTCTCTCTGTGCAGGCGGTTGAGGGAAGGAAGTGGGAAGTGGGTGTGGGTGGTGCCTCAAGCAAGTGAAACCTTTCAGGGTACGTGCCAAGCAAGCAACTGATTCAAGGAGACCTGCACCCCACCCCTTGTATATCCCTCCTTAGGTAATCTGATAAAGTGTCCGTAAGCAGTAGAAGAGATCCCATTGCATGAGGTGGAGCCTTACTTATCAGACAAACTTTACTTTCATCATACTAGTTCACTGAGACGGCCACATCAAGTGATTGTACAGCGACATGACTGACTACTTACCTTCCTTTGTTCGTGCTTTGGACGGAGGAACAGATAAACGTACCTAGTTGTGGCGCCGCCACCCATGTGAACATAGCGACAGACGCACAACGGCCATCTATGTGAGTATTCTTGTTCAAGGACAAAATTAGGAATTAAACGGCTTTCTAGGTTCGCAGTTACAGACAAGCAACACACAGCATGGGATGAAAGAGGCCTGGACATTCATGCACCGCCCGCACCTCACTGGCTTATTATATATTTTAAGTAGTCTAGCTCTTATAATTAAATAGCTATCTATAATACTATAATAAGTAAAGTAGTTATTCTATTACTTAAGCTATTGATGTTATATTAATTAATTATCATAAACTAATAATTGTTGTTGCCTAAAGCATCATTCATTGCTGTATGCCTAATTCTGTACGTTGGGTCTTTGTCCATTCAACCAATCAATTCAGTCACATGTCTTTCTCCCCTTTTACCACTCACTCTTCTGTTTCTCTCTTCAGGTCTCTTTTTGACCGTGGCATCAATCGAAAAAATGTCGACTACGACCCTGAAAGCCACTAGTCTCACTGATTTACCCCGAGAAATTGTTAACGAGATCTTCTCCTATTTCTGCCTGCACTGTCGAGGTGAACTTGAACCTGCCAAAGGTGTCGGAACCACGCATCAGCTCAGACGGCAACGTCCGCCCCAGCAACGCGACCAAAAGTCGTGGTACTCTCTAGACAAGCACGCCTTGTTCTCGCTCGCCCTATCCTGCAAGACCCTGCATCCCATCGCAGAGAATTGTCTGTACCATGAGTTCGCACCTGGCTATGGCGATTCCGCGATTTCGGATCTCTACACATTTAAGGGCAGGCTCAATCAGTTTATGCGCACCATCGGGAGCCGTAAAGACCTTGCAGAAAAGGTCAGCATGGTATTTTTACACCGCAAAAACTCGGAAAACACGGATATTGCACAAACCGTGGTCTCGTTACAACAGGGTGCCTCTGATCTGGGCGTCGATCTTGCCGCAGCCTGGCAACGCCGAGCAGAGCACGGGTTGGATGGTATAACTCTGGCTTGGACTGATCACGAATTCTACACCTACTTTCTCACAAAAGGCTACCAAGAGCAGTATTTTGAACCTGAAAAAGAGGGTATTCGTGGCGCATCGCTCTCACCATTCTCACCGCTCTTGGAGACTGTGTATCACGAACTGACGCCAATACTCATCGCATTACTCCCCAAGCTGAAGCACCTCAGTCTTGAGAATTACCACAGCTACCGCCTTTGGTCTAACGACGATCCTTTCAAAGCTTTGGGAGTTGAAGATCTTCCAAATCTTCTGACCCTCGAGACCTGCGCGGAATCTCATTGGCTCGTTGAAAAGGCATCGAAGCTGCAAGAACTGAACCTCAATTGTAAACATACGGCATATCTCAATGTCGACTCAAGGATAGGCCAAAACCCTCAATGTACAACTCTCCGTTTAGTTGGAACAGGCCATGGGCGCAAAGACCTCAACCGCGCTCTCTCACTAACTTCAAAAAGCCTTCGGTCGCTGATATACGAAGACGCGTGGAACCACAGAGATGAGCATTTCAATGCTGATCACATAGTCGATATACTACATGATCACAAAAGAACACTAGAAATATTGCATCTGGATTTTCAAGGCGGCGTCTGGAACGAATACTATACCGAGTCTTTCGAAACCGCATACAGCCCGACTTTCACACTTGAGGGGTTTGAGAATCTTCGTCATGTTTTCCTGAGCACCGGTATTCTGTTCGAGGTGCCATTGTATTCAGATCTCGAGGCTGAGGGACTTGAAGATACGAACAGCCAAAGCTTACCACTCCCGACTGTCTCATCACACGCAGATGCGATCAGTCGGAGACTACCGCCTTCGATAGTCTCACTACACTTGGCTTGGGATCGTGCGGATATCAAGCACATTGAACAGGGATTGGAGGGACTAGCCGATGCAAAGCGTGTACACAGTGGTCGTTTTCCACAGCTTCGACGCGTTGGACTATACTATCCTGGCAATTTGTCGGAGGCAGTTCATCAATCGATGCATGCAGCGGGCATTGATTTCGCGTACGAGCATTGGCCTGCGTATTTCGAGATAACAGAGGGGGAGTATAAGAGACGTGACTATTCAACATAAGAGGCTGTAAGAACCTAGAATAACAATATGAAATATTGATTTGTCTCATTAAGTTTGATGAATAGAAAGTTGTCCGGTCTAACGAGTGATAAGTAACGTATGAAATGAGAATGTTAATTATGTAAATATCGCCGACGTTTAGATAACAAGATAAGGAGGTTTTTTAGACATATTAATAACCCAATTGCCTGTTTTCGTCCGTTGTGCTTCATGGAAATAGTATACGGAGGCCGAAGCGGCTGAATTTTGCTAGCCGGCCAGCTTACTATGCATAACGTTATCGCCAAGATATCCGACCAGCAAAAATTTCGCTTCCCATGTTACAAGCAACATACTGATTGGTTAATGGTGTTTCAGGCCCCGGCATAGTGTACTTCGTACGCTGGAATTAAGACGCCATTGTTCATGGGCATTGCGTCAAGCCAGTGTTATTTGTTTCATCTCAACGTTATCTCTTAGTATTTAAAATACAATTTGGGACCACTAACTTCTATTGACATATCAACGTCACAATACAAGCTTAATTGAACATTACCACCAACATGTCTCGCCCAAACAAAGCAATTTTCATGCTCTCACATGGCAAACATGAAATACGAACCATTAAAGAACCATACGTTCCCGAAAAGGCACAGTCTCTTGTAGAGGTGCACTACTCGGCCATCAATCCAGCTGACACACGCCACTCGTACATGGGCATGTCAGACTACGTCGCTGGCTATGAATACACCGGTACCGTTCAACAAGTTGGCCCAAACTCCCCCTTCAGAGTAGGCCAAGACATCTTTGGCATATCGGTGCCATATGATCACCGACCAAACTACCTCGGAGCCCATCAAAGCTTCCTTATGACAGATCCATTCATGGCTTTTGATAGACCCGAGCATCTTGACCCAATCACGGCTGTGACGCTTCTCGCTGGTGGGGGTACCTCCTTCGATGCCCTCGTCAATGTGCTCGGCTACGGTTTTCCTCTCGCCGGTATCGAAGGTGACGATCCGAAAGACGTGCCGATTCTCATCTGGGGCGGTGCTGGCGCTGTTGGTCAAGCTGCCATTCAGCTTGCCAAAGCAGCTGGTTTCAGTCCTATTATCACGACTGCTTCGCCACAGAACCACGACGCTCTGAGAAAGATTGGTGCAGATGAGGTCCTTGACTATCGAAATCCAACAGTTGTACAAGATATCCAAGCCCTACTCAGATCGTCTGGCAAATCTCTCAAGACAGTCTTCGATACAGTTGCTACAGGCCTAGGTGTCTTCGAGGGTCTAACGCCAGAGCAAGAGAAAGCAATGGAGGAAAAATACGATCAAAGCTCCGCCGGTCTTTCTCGACAATGCTGCGATCCCACCGTGCATTCAAGCGAGCTGCGTCTGGCTTCGACTTTGGTTGTGAAGAAGGACCCAACGTGGAAGTTTGCTCTGAATATGCGAGTTGCGGGATTCCTTGACATTGATCCTGAGGCACAATCTTGGAGCACTGAGGAAAGGAAGAGACAGGAGGCCAAGGTTGAGGAAATGCAGGAGCGGATTGAACAGGGTGTCCACTGGCTTATTAAGAATCATGAGCAGTATTGGGAGGCCCCCCGGACGAGGATTGTGGAGGGAGTTGAGGAGGGACTTCAAGGTATTCAGGATGTTTGGAATGGAAAGACTAGCCGGGAGAAGCTGGTGATCAATCATCGGGTTTGAATGGAATACTAGCTGAAATGTTACATGGATCTAACCAGGCACAAGTAGAACCGAGTCATTCACACAAGTTTTTTCACATTGAGGCAACAAGGTTGATCAACATAGTAATATTAAAAATTAATGAAACCATGAACTATCGCTAGTCCTGATCCCAAAGTGCCTAAGGCCATACATGAATCCTATAATCCTAACCATATATCATCTACATGAAGAGAGCCAGCATAGCTGGGAGAGCCAGCATGCAGCCAGTGCGAACAACGCTGCCTCCGCTCACAGAAACAGGAGGGGGGGTTCCAGTGGCAGCGGGAGGAGTAGCGACAGGAGTCTCAGCCGCGGGAGGAGCAGGGTAGACGGGCTTGGAGACAACTGGAGGAGTGACTGGCTTGGAGACGACAGGGGGAGTGACTGGCTTGGAAACCACGGGAGGAACAGGAACAGCAGTAGTAGGGACGGGAACAGGAGCAACGGGAACGTGGCTGGTGACGGTTCCGTTGCTGGGAGGGTGAGGGTAGGGGACGCTGTGAGCAGGAGGAAGCACAGGCTTGCCCTGGGTAGGCTTCTGAGGGACGGAAGCAGGAGCAGTAGGCTTCTCATAGCCCTCAGTGGTGGGGACAGCAGTGGTCTTGACAAGAGTAGACTGAGGCTTGGTAGGCTGAGCAGTCTTGTCGGTGGCAGGGCAGTAGGTGGTGGTGTCAACAATGGTGACGGTAGGAGCAGGAGGGGGAGTGGTAGGAGGATGGAAGGTCTTGGTGGTTCGGGTCTTGCAAGGCACGACAGTGGTAAGAGTGTCGGTGATGGTGGTGACGGGAACAGGGACCTTGTGGTGGCCGCCAGTGGTGGTAGCAGCAGGGACACCAGTCTCAGTAGCAGGGCAGACGTAGGTGGTCTTCGAGATGGTGGAGGTGACGACCTTCTGGGTGTAGCGGGCAGGGCAGTTGATGACGGAGGCAGCACAGCTGGTGACGGTGTAGACGTGGGTGGAGGTCAGGGTACGGGTGACATCGCCAGTGGTAGCAGCGGGAGTGACACCAGCATCGGCGGAGCCAGTGGTAGAGGGCTTCTCGCCGGCGCCAGAAGAGGCAGCCTCGGAGCCAACGGGGTAAGCATCACCGTCAGTGGCAGAAGGCATGGGGTAGGCAGACTCAGAACCAGAGCCGGTAGCACCAGGAACGGGGTAGGCATCGGATCCAGAAGCGGAGCCGGTAGCACCAGGGATGGGGTAAGCATCGGATCCGGAAGCGGAACCAGTAGCACCAGGAACAGGGTAGGCATCGGATCCAGAAGCGGAGCCGGTAGCACTAGGGACGGAGTGAGCATCGGATCCGGAAGCGGAGCCAGTACCCTCAGGGTTCATAACACCGGTGGAGTCAGTGGCCTTGGGGACAGTGTAGTCACCAGTGTTGTCGGCACCTCCAGCAGGGAGGGTAGAGAGGGAGATGACACGAGTGGCAGTCTTGTCATCAGTCTTGTCACCATTACCATTTCCGTTGCCCTTACCGTTGGGCTCGAGGAAGCCACCAGGAGTACCGCGGTTAGGCTGGCAAACCTTGGCCTGAGCAGCAGTAGCAAGAGTGATGGTGAGAGTAGGAGCAAGGCTGAGGTCGAGAATGTCACCAATCTCAACGTTAAGCTCGACAGCGAGACCAAGAGTAAGAGCAATGAGCTCATCGACAGAGACGATACAGTTGTCAGTGCCAATGAGAACGGCAGTGTACTCAAAAAGGCTGACCCAGACAGCAATCTTGGCACCAGCCTCGATCTCAAGGACGGGAATGTCAAGATCGGCCTTGAGGTCAATCTCAGTTCGGAGACGGAGGCCAAGCTGGAGCTCGATCTCAGCAGACAGGTCAACCTCGGCACCAACACCAATGGGCAGAGCCTTGGTGACAAGACCCTCAAGAGAAACATCAACGATCTCCTTGGTCAGGAGAGAAACCTCAACGAAAGCCTCCTCACCGAAAGCAAGGTAGACACCAGCGGAGACGTCAATGGCGGCATCGACACCGACGACAAGGTCAAGAGCGAGGGCAGCACCAGCCTCGGCTTCAAGGAGGCCAGGGATCTCGAGCTCGAGAGCAGAAGAAGCGAAAAGTTCAATGGATTCGTGGACGGCGGCGGAGGCGGAGATGTCGATCTCGACGTAGGCCTTGACACCACCGAGACCGATGCGGACACGGGGCTCCTTGAGGAAGTCCTTGACAAGCTCAAGAGTGGCGTCTCCCTCGATCTGAGCGTTGGGGAGGTTGAGGCCGAGGTGGATGGCCTTGGAGGAACCGGAGGCAGGAGCAGCGATACCGTTGAATAGAGTATGGTCCTCCCAGCTGTTAGCCAAGCTGCAAGTAGAAGGCACACCACCCTTGTTTCCAAGACCACTCAGAGCTGTGGCGGGAGAAGACTCGACAGCCTTGGGGACGTCGGTATCCTTGTCGGCGCCCTTTCCTCCGAGGTTGACATCAACGTCAAGACCAAGGCCAACGCCGGGGAGAAGGTGAGGCGAGGCCTGGGCAACAGCCACAAGACCCCCCAAGGCGGGAATCAAACTAGAGAAATGCATATTCAACAAAGTAAAAGAGTGACTGGAGCGTAACGACTCCTAAGGATTGTAAGTGAGTGACTGGAAAAGAGAGTTGAAGAACAATGCGGAACAATCGTCAATTAGTTGCAGAGCGGCTCTGTTTTAAACTATTGTACGGAGTACATAGGGGCCTTCAACTCCATCCGCAGGCTATCTGCTCCTATCCAACGTTACCTTGAGGAACCGCAGAGGGGCAGTAACTAGAGTGCGGATGAAGCGGTCACAATTATCTCGGGCGATCGCTATTTAACACCCATGCTCGACGCTTTTCCCCAAGAGGAAAATCTCCTGTAGACAGGTGGAGCTGGGGTTGCATCATGTGGCACTGATCCGCACATTCTGGACCTCGGGGATTTTAACTGGACACGTGCTGTCGAATAAAACCCGGTGTTTCGTTTCGAAAGCCACAAAGCAGTTGGAACGGTTTTGTTGATCTCTTCGAATCGATGAGATTTGAAACAGGAGAGTTGATCGATATCCTGGAATTTTCGTTAAGTATATTTTACGACGATCGCTGTTATTTTACGAAAGTAACATTCTGCGGGAAAAAGGTCTTACATTACGTCGTGAAATGCATTGGCTCAGTTGGTTCAGTTGAAGGAAGAGGTCTAAGCGCGGGAAAACTGCCGGTGGACGAGATGAGAAATCAGTTGACAGAGGGCCCAAACGCCGATAAGACTCTGGCTAATTACCCAACTGTCAGCACATGACAAACACCCGGCAGTACAGATGCCGTACTGTTCGTTAAATGCAAACTCAATAAGCTCAAAATTAAAATACTACGGCCGTCTAACGTCGTCTTCTACGCCACCATTGGCGTGCTATCGTCGCATTCTTTGCTCCGCCAGGGCGCAAAAGTCGGCTGCGACTCTCAGAATGATGGACAGGGGCAGCACTGGTGGATCAGCACAGTCACTGCAGATCCTCCATCCTGCGTTAGAAAGGGCCTGCCAAGATGCCAAGCGAGAACAACGGCTCTGTCATAGTGGAAGATCATGGCTTCAATTTAACCGACGAGCGCACGAGACGAGATTTAAGTGATTTATTGATGCTGATCAGCGGTTGTCGAATAATAGTAGGTGCTATATCCGCCGGGTGGCGCTTTATCTGCACGTCATTCGGACAATTGCTAATCTTGTTTGACAAACTCTGAGGTCAATTGAATTTTGGAAGGAATAGTCATCATACGACTTTGCTTTAAAATTTCATTTTAATTAATCGTATGTTTAGGTTGGTTAGTAGCCAAGAAGCTTTGCTGCGGACGCCGAGGCAAATGCCAGAGTTGTATTTTTTTAGTAGTCAAAAACCTTAGCTAATTGCAGCGCTCCATAGTCGAGTCAAAACACGAGACTACCCTACAGCTACAAAATAACTGCCGGTTGAATAGGAGACTGCGTATTTGCTTTGTTGGATGTGTTCTAGATTTGTCTATAGAGTCGTTTTAACTGATTTGTAAGGAATTATCCGTTCTTTAAGCTTTTTATTCAGCCTTCATTGTCTATCTCTGGGAGAGATCAGGTAAGGGTATTCAACAGTGTCGAACAGACAAACCTGGCTTGACTTGGGCTGGTAAATGATGTTTCAAATCAATCTATCTATCTATGACATACGCAAGTCGAGTAACTAAACAGCCGGTTAAATTACCGATCTCAAATTCAGACATGTTTCCGTATATCATAACTTACTACATGTCCAGCATTATTAACTAATCTAAAATATCTACATGGGTCGTATGTCCCGTGATCCGTCAGCCAGCTGACTTATTATAATTCTTCATTCCTATCCTCTTCCTCCTCTTTCTTTTTAGAACCTCCATCAAGTCTTTCAAACAAATCAACACCCCAGTCCTTCCCGGGATTCAAAAATCTACACTTCTTATCCATCTTGGCCACCTCAGCGAATTCGTCCTCCGAAAACTCGATTTTCTGCGACTTAAAGTTCTCATCGATGTACTTCTCATGCGTACTCTTGGGAATCACAACAGTTCCCCGCTTCTGTCCCCAAGCGAGCACCGCCTGAGCAACAGTCGCGTTCTTGCTTGATGCAAGTTTCGTCCAGAATTCATCGTGTAGAATACTGGGAATATCGGGGTTGTATTTTGGATTTGTGTTTGCGAGTGGTGAGTAGGCGATGACTTTGATGTTTTCACCCTTGTGGAAGTCAACAAAGGATTGTTGTTGAAGGTAAGGATGTGTTTCGAATTCGTGCGCGTATGGGCGAATGGTGGCAACTTGAAGAATCTTCTTGACATCCTTGGGGGCGAAGTTGGAGATACCGATGTTACGCGCCAGACCATCGTGAACGAGTTCCTCCATGGCCTTCCAGGTATCGACGATAGAAGTGTCGTTGTCCAGGTCCTTGGAGTCTGGGACCCAAGCGACAGGCCAGTGGATCAGATATAGATCAAGATACTCGACGCCGAGATTGGCGATGGACTTCTTAACAGCCTTGCGAACTAATTCAGGTCGATGATCGGTGTTCCAGAGTTTGCTCGTCACCCAAATCTTGTCGCGCGAAATGCCTGATGCTTTGATGCCTTGCCCAACCTCCTCCTCATTTCGGTAGATAGCGGCAGCATCGACATGACGATAACCAGCCTTGAGGGCATATTCTACCGCATGCGCAACCTAAAAATTGTCAGTACGATGGTTTTGACACTGCATCTCGTATTCGACTCACCTGTCCCTTCTCAGCCAACCAAGTCCCCAGTCCCAACGCAGGAATCTCATGCGTATGCGTGTCATTTCGTATCGGCTCAGTAGGGGATCCGCCGCTTAATGACGTAGCTATTGAGAGGATCGTATAGGTGATGATGCTCACAGCCGTGAGGAACGAAAATGCCCTGACGAAGCTCCTCATGGTGAATATCTTTCAGGTTGTGAAGATGAGATGAGATGCGTGACTCGTATGATGAAAATATCAGCGACTTTTTTCTCCCGCAGCCGAGCTTCCGGGGAGTTAGTGGGTTCTAGCACGAAAATGCAGGGTTCAATGATGCCATTACATAAGCGCTGTTGGCGGGGATGATGACGACGATGGGGCTTAGACGAGGCTTTGCCAAGGCATCATCGAGTGACTCATTAGAGACGTCAGTTTGAGTTTTGAGTTACGAAGGTTTTTGAATATCGTCACTATTGATGTTGACATTTTACAGAGATATTTGGTGGCGAGATCAATATGCAGTGAGCACTATGATTGAATTGGTGCTTTTTTTGGTAGCTATCAGCTCAGCACTGGTTCAGGGTATGTTCACCAATATCAACAATGCTCTTGTAACCCATCACTTTGAAACCAAAAAGAAATGGAGGGAAAAAAAATTGGGTATTCTTTCATAATGAGATATGTAATTGTTTGTACACTCTAAATTCCTCCAAGGCTGAAACACTTATCCTCCCGTATTCTTGAAACATGTGCCAGCACTGCAAATGATAGTCCATAATGCTTGCTAATCGCTGAAAAAATAACACCATAATGACAACTTCAACAGGACTTGTCCGAGACCAGTCTCAAGTGCGTCCATGAATTCTTGAAATTTGCATCAAACCCAGAGACACTGTACTTGACCGCTTAGTGACCAGCAGATCCAGAGTTGGAGTTGTCAGCGCATGACCAGGCGCTGGTTCCTCCATTGGCTGCAAGAGAGTTCTTGATACCAACAATAGAACCGTAGGTGCCTGCAACAACCATAAAGGTACCAATGACGATGACAAATACACTCCAGCAGACCATGGCATACCACTTGAGCGACTTGTTCTTCTTGCCCTTGTGCCAGTTATCAAACAGCCACATGCAACCGTAGGGTTGGAAGCACATCATGGTACCAAGAAGAGCACCGATGAGGGATACAAGACCGCCGAAGACAGGGATAGCACTGGCGATAACATAGGCAATGATAGTGACACATCCGGTGCAGGCGAGCCATGTACTCCAGTGCACGATGCCGTTGGAGTTAAGGTGCTTTGTGCCGCGAAGAAGTCGGATAAACATATACTTGGCGGGAATCTTGGCGCTGTTAGCATAGTACTACTTGGCAGATAGGAGAACACTCACGTGAGTCATAAGCATAGCAGTCACGATAAGTCCAGGAAGAGCAAATCCGTAGCAGACCTTCTTCATGAGAAGACCAGCAGATCCGAGAGCAGGCGAGGCAACGTATGAACCGCAGTAGTAGTAAACTACGATACCGATGGTGATGTATGTGATGGTCACGATTGATTGGCAGGTCAGGAGAGATCGGGTATAGTGCTTTGGCTCGCGCATCTCAGCGGCGATCTGGAAGAAAGCAGGGGTACCGGAGAAGGCGAAAATGTGAGAAGAAACGGCCGTGATTCCTTCGACGAAGGTTGGGTGGTTGATGAGCTTCCAGTCCGACTCCCAGTGGCCGGCTTGGGGAGCAGCAGCGGGTCTGTCTTGAACACCAACAGCGACAGTGACACAGAAAACTACATCATGTTAGAATCACTGGAATGGAATCATACAACGACGCGTTGCGAACTTACTGGCTGTCATGATGCAAACAAGTCCAATCCACGCCAACCATCCAATCTTGCCCAGTGTTCGGATACTAGCAAAGCTGAAGCCCAGAACAGCTGCGACAGCGACGAAAACGGCTGTGCAAGCAGCGTGCGAAGAAACCGAGTTAAGTCCGATCGAGATACCGAGCATCGCAGAACCAGCGACAAAGATCCAGTCTAGAAATTGTTAGTACACTAAACAAACCATATCTCGAAAATCGTACTTACACAGCATGAAGACACCCGCGAGGAATTCGCGACCAATGCGGCCGAACATCAAGTATCCAGCATCGTCAATACCGTATACTTGAGGATGCTTGCGCTTAAACACGCCAATCATGTAGTCAGACCATGTTGTGATCACGGCAACAGCGACGAGGCAGATGATTCCTGGGATTAAACCGAGCGCGTCGAAAGTTTGCGGAATTGATAAAACTCCAAGACCGATCTGGGTTTTTGTCATGAGCGCGACGGTCGCGATCCATCCGACCTGTACATAAAATTAGTGGGTGAACCGAGATACAAGACCAGGGGGTCAACGTACGTTACGGTAGTTGGGACCGTCTTCTGAAACTTCGCCGAAAACAGCATCGTCAACGCGTCCCTCGCCCTTTGAGGGAGATTGTTGAAGAATATCGAGACCTTCAAGGTCAGGAGAGATTTCGTCCTTCTTCGGCGCCATGTTGTCGGTTTGCTTAAGAGAATACAGAGAGAGGCAGGGAGAGCATGAGGGTATGAGAGTCTTGGTCGTGTGTCAAAAGATGGAGAAAAGAGACAGGTCTGGAACGAATCTGGGGAAGATGGAGCCAAAAGGCAAGGGAGCGTCATCTCCTTATAAATCCTGCCTTTTTATGACTACAAGAAACTGATTACCCCAGATTATACTTGATCGAGACTATCTACGCTGCTCCACCATGACTCCATATCCCTATCATCCGGCGTTTCTATCTGGGGGAGAAATGG
>JAADJG010000306.1:0-33913 GCA_012932025.1 Fusarium austroafricanum | reverse complement strand
GGGGAAGGGAGGGGAGGAAAGGGAACGGTGGGCGCGAGAAAGTGGGCAAGGGACGGGGTATAAAAAGCTGTTGGCAACGATGGAAAAAGGACGCCGGGGGACAGGGCCTAAAGATAGATCGAGGTACTAATGGAGAGGTAGAGCCTTAGGTGGCGACGCAGGTGAGGGACGGGTAGGCCGTGTTGGGTCAGGTCTCTCTTAAGCCAAAAGACAAGATTTTGCTGACTGAGTGCGCGGGGACAAGCCCAAAAATGAATTTTGAAGTAAGGCACACACACAGAGAGAGAGAGAGGCTTGGGAGGAAGAGCGAAGAGGTTGAGTTGACGAATGTGCGTGTTTGCGTGCGGCAGGATGCGCTATGTTATGCATGCAATCAGTGGCATGGATTTGTTTGGGTAGGTTTTGGATTGAATTTTTTTCCCTTCTTCTTCACTGCCGCCCGTTTCTGTGTTTATGCCAGCAACATGCAGTGGAGGAGCTGCTGCAGTCACTGTCATTGATCTTGGTCCAAAGAGGTTGGCAACACACGCGTGTTTCGAAGGGACAAACTCGTTGATTCAACGGACCTCGAAGACCATGGCACCAAGTGGTGAATAGCCAGGCGTGTACTCGGTGTTAGGGGAGTGCTTCAGGGAGTGCGGGCATGGAGGCTGGTACCAGGCGGGACTCAAGGGGCGGGGTGCTGGCTGGATGCACACTCGTGACAGCCCACTGACAGAATGCAGCCAGAGGCCAAGCATAGGAATAAAGGAAGGGTGTTACAGAAGAGGAAGTATAATATAACCAGAGGGAAGGGGAGCTGGACGAACAATGCATGAAACGGGTTGGGTAATGTAATTCATAGGAAATATGGACTTACTCAAGTGTAGTCGACGAGCAATGATGACGATGCTGCGCAGCTGGGAGGGTAGTTGTGCTGGTGACCTCGAGATCTGGTCGCGGCAGCTAGTACTGAACGATCGTGAGATGCGTCAGATTTCAGACTAATAAGGAACAAAGTGACAAGGGCCTCTGATGTTTGTTGGAGAAGGAAAAGACGTAATCAGAACGACTTGACACGAGGCAGGGTGCTTGCTTGTTCATGTGAGTGCACAGTACTGTGCTTCTGGCGGCGTATGTGGTGGTGCAGCGGGTAGGTACTGTAGCAGAGCCACGGACAGGGAGCGCGACTGTTTTTAGATGCTATGAACGGTGAGATGAGGCAGCGAGATCACGGCGAGGCTCTTGTTTCGGGGTGCTTGAACTTGTCGAAGGTTTGCAGAAACGGCGTCGAAGCACAGATGAGTGAACTGCGACAGATGGCAGCGGGAGTGGAGGTTGAGAAGCGGCTCGAACGAACAGACGCGATGCGGATGCGGGATGCGATGCGGCCCAGAACGGAAATTGTTAAGCCGGTAGAGAGTCAAAAAGCCCTCGAGGCATGCCAGGAACGGGCGGATGATGATAATCAAAGATGATGGTAGAAGAGGAATGCTTGACGTTTTGGTGAAATGAGCTGAGTTGGACTGGACTGAGCCTCCCCTCCCCTCTAAGATGGTGCTGAGCTCTGCTGGGCTAAGAAGCCGTTCTGAATGGAGCTTGGGCGTGAGGGCCTAGTCTAATAAGAGACTGTTGCGGGACCTTGGCTGCAAGAGCTTTGGTGAACCTGCCTGGCCTAAGGTAGGAGATGATAGAGAGAGACCTGGGATGACACCCAAGAAACAGTGTCTCGGCGGGTACTCTTTGAGTTGGGTACCTGTACTGTAGCGGGACCTGAAGGTCGTGCTTGAAGGGTGCACGGGGGTGTTATGCGGGGCTGTTTTTCCCTTAATCGACACAGAGTGACGGCATGGGCAAGGGTAGAAGCAGACGTCAATGAGATCTAGAGTTAGGGAAGAAGAACGGTTTTCGTTAGCTTGAGCTACGATTGTTTGTGTTGAGCAAGATGTGTAGTGAGGTGCCTAAGGAAAGAGGGGAAACTAGTGTTGGTGCATGAGGGGTTAGCCAACGCAGCTGGAAGAGAGAATAACAGCAATATAAACTCTGCCATTCGACTCAGTGCCACGCAGGCAAGGCTTTTGATGCACAGCAGTTTCCAGACTCGGGAAACGAAAGTTGCCAGCTATTTAGGACAGGGGCCTTGGATCGTGAGGGACACGGAGGATATGTGGGATTGAATGTAGGTAGGTAAGGTACCTTAGGTAGCGGGTGTGATGGTGGGGGATGGGGAGCATCAGTTAGTAGATAGCTTGGTACATACATGTACGTGCAGCAGCTCCCAGCAACGAGAAGCTTCAACAAGCACTTCTTGAAACTCTAGTCTTCTTTGACGAATGTTTTGGGCGACACATATATTCTAGGCAAGTACAGTTGTTCTAAATTTAAAAGAGTTTATGGGAGATGACGGCTTCGATTTATTCGGGGAACAATGGGCATTCAGCTGCAGGCAATTGGCACGAAAAGTATGAACGTCTTGTGAGCAACTCGATGCCCATTCAAGGAGGACCCGCAGCGTTGGGCTTGCTCATGTGCCCATCTTGAGCCTGGTCTGGAGGCATAACTGGGAGGAAGGCAAGGTACCCAGGCGCTAAATTCCCGGCAGGCGAGACGTCGGGCTACCTTGGTTATCTGCTTGTCTTGCAACATTGCAGTAGTGAGCCTAGGTAGCTTGCTGGAGAGGTAAGGCTTGAATTAGACAGGGGAGACAATGACCCTGTTCGCCAGCCTTTCACGGTGAGACGTTGATATCTAAACAGATGCCTCATATTGGACCTTGAATACGCCGTATCTGGACTCATATTACACCCTTAATTTATTTCATCCATCCTGTAGCGAAACTAAACACTCTTTCTCAGGTATATATAGGTGCCCAGGTAGCCAGCCATCTGATACTCACATGATCGCCCTTTCCTTGAAGGTCATTCACAACTTGGTGTTGATCCACTTTCTCGAACCAACTCAATAGGCAGCCTCAACCCTCGAAGTTTCCGTGAAGTCCTTCCACTAAGTACAGAGTCAAACAGCATCATGAGCCATAGGGAGGAACGACCAGAACGTAACACAGCCATACCAAATTTGACCGACCTCAATCTACTAAGGTAAGTGCCTGGGTAAGTACTAATGCAATACCTCCTCTCAGGCATGGTACCTTCCTAGGTATACTCAGCAAGTAGGCAATCAAATCGTGGACCATACCTCAACCCAAACTTCGTCCATGTCAATAACAGTCAACATATCTTGAGCACAACACAACGAAACCTTGGCCAATTAAACTGAGAAGAGGTAAGGAAATTCGCCGACAGCCTGATCGACTCCAGTTACTAACATCAATATCCAACCAGCTTGTTAGGATCATATCTCAGCAAACAACTTAAGGTAACAACTGATTGAGAAGATCTACACTGTACAAATGCCGAAAGAAGAAAATGCGCACAATTACATATGTACGTACTGTCCATCAATCTGGATCCCACCAAGTGGGCTCGGTAATGAAGCACTGGCCATTAGCTGGCACCGATGCAAGGCAAGGTATCCCGAACCACATGGGGAGGGTTGTCTTCAGCAATTAACACAGAGCGATAAATTGGGTTACCATATTTCAGCTTCAACTCCTATTAGAGGTACTCACTCTCGAAACACTTTTAGCTTGAGAAGCGAAACTCAAATGAATATACATGAAGCTTTCGATCCTTTTCCTAGGCGTAACTTGTATCACCAAAGCCCGGACAAATATCGACATCCAACGAGCATTTTGGTTCACATGATTTCAAAAAGGTGGTCCAACTAAGGTTCAATGCGCCAACAACCAGCCAGAGGTCACCTCACCTCACCTCACCTCACCTCACTTATTTATCTCACCTCTTCCGTTTCGTCTCATCTCGCATTGCCTCAGTTTGATGTATCTCATCCATGTACCATCAAGCTAAAACAGCCCATTGAAGATGATGGCGTGGGCCAGCAGCCCCCAACAAGCTTATTGAGGCATCTGGTTCTTGCTGGGTCATGTTGTCTGCTCATTGAGCCAGCAGCTCGAGTCCTGGCGCATATCCGTGCAGCAACGACAGTCGTTCAGGGATTATCTAGATCTTTGGATGCTCCAATGTTACCAGCGTTCAATCTATCGATGAAAAAGCAACGTTGGTGACAAGGGGCATGTCGAGCAGAGCAGACACCCTGCACATCCCCTGGCGGTCAGATTGGTCCGAATCGACTGGATTTCTTTCATGGTTGGCTCCCACCTGGTAGAAGTCGAGATGACGCTGTACACAGAGCACATGCACCTGCGGGGCCGTGGCACGGCGAGGCTGGGTGGATCCCTGACGTCTGAAACTCTGGACCTCAACATGTGTCCAATGGAGCGGTACAGTCAATGATTGCTGTTGTTGTGCCCTAATTGCACCTCCACAGAAGAATCACCCCAATACTGCACTGTATCTCTTCCTGGAACCAAGATCAAGAGTCGGTCGATCAGCACGAATGCTAGTGTCGATGCTTCGTTGGGTATGTAGCTTCACCATCTGATAAACCAAACGGGATGCACTGCATGGGCATTAAGTTGCCTTCGGGTATTTTTGTCTCAGTGCTACAGTACCACAGTGGACAGTTCCCCGTCCCTCAAGAGTCCTGGAGTCGTCAGCGGCCAGTGATGGTTGGATGGCGATTGGTGGTGTAGAGGCTTGATCAAATGGTGGTCGATGTGGATACAGGGTTACTAAGTGTTGACGCCAACGGTGATCTCCCATGGCCCAATGAATGAGCCGGACGCCATGCTGAGGACGTCATTTTGGAATGGCCAACGGTACGGATACAGTACGAATTGCTTTATGCCCGTGGGTTGGGTTTATAACAACCACGAGCCAGATATGTCGAAACGGATGATAAGATCTTGCAAAGACGGATTGACATACCGTTTTGGCATTTCAGGCGAGGCCACACCAAAAGCCGATGCGGCCACGGCACATGAACGCTAGCACCTCGACACGAACTTGACTATCTGAGTCTTGATGGCGTTCGTCAAATAGCCTCCAAGGACTCGAACGCTAGCAAAGGCCCAGAGTACATCAAAGCCCCTGGGATCGTCTCCACCTAGAGCAATGCTGACCACAGAGCCGATGGCGGCTGCAGACCACTCACAGGCTTCTGGCAGTCGCGGAAGCTGGCGATGCATAGGGAGGAGCTTTCCAGGTGGTGGGCAGTCATGCTAGGTGGACGGACTACGGAATGCAGATGGTCATGAGACCCCTCGTATGCAACGCTAATGACCATGCCATGTTTAGGTTTATGAACAGCGCAAGGCCCATCTCATCAACATGAAGGGAAAAAGGGGTCCCAATCATTAGTTAACCAATCATCAGATTCGTCAAAGCAAATTCGCAGCTCCAAGCTCTTTTGACGACCAGGAACCAACCAACAGGACCTGAATTCAAAGCAGCACAAGAACTGTTTCTCCAATCCACAACATTGAGTTCAATAAGCATACTTGCGGCTCAATTGACAGACCCGAACTTGCAATTCGGCACCCGTCCCTCTAGGGCCCGCCACGATGCATCTCATTAGCTTTTCTCCACGCAACACCACAGGAGCCTATAACGTGTCGCGCAGGTTTGGAGTTTGACTTAAAACATACCGCGGTGATGCCGGGTGATGATTTAACAGTTGATGGCAGGAGGTCCAGATCTTCCATTTTCCAGCTGCGGCTTGAAAATAACAACGCCACATAACCTGTCAGCATGGCTGGCATCCTTTGGCTCCAAACATTTGGGTCCCGAGGTCGTGATCTCTCCAATTCTATGTCACCTGACATGAAAACGTGTGGAGCCAAATATTGGTCTACCAAGCCAGCCCTGACAGCCTGGCTACTACTGTAGTTAACCTACAGTACTACAGTAGTACTGTAGACTCGCTAGATAAGTGAGATAATGCAACTAGGACTGTTCCGTCTGTTGCTTTAACCTACCTAGCTCGCAGATTGAGGCTGATATGGGGCAACAACGGACGAGGCCAACGACAGAACATCCGCGAATATGATTACAGGACAATCCAATGAACCTTGTCAAATAGAGACATTTGCACAGATCTTAAAAGCTAATGCATACCTCAAGGCACAATCTGCATGGCTGTTTTAGCAGACTACTCCAACTTATAGGAAACCAGAGAAAGTCATATTGTGAACAACTGTGGCCAATAGCTACTTCTGTCAGCAATTGTCATTAGGAACCAAATACGATATGAAAATTGCTTCCAGCGTGCATGTACCTACCTGAGATATTGTTGGACATCCCCAAGCTATCCCAGCTGCCAGGACGACATCGATCGTTAGTATGTACACAGCTTGCATGGGGTGTTTGACATATCAGCCCAGTTTTCAGCCTCACGGCTCGCTGTATATGATCACAGTCCAGCTGTATATCAATATTTGCTCGACGTACATTCAAGGGCATGGCTTGTTACTACTTGTCAATCCCTAATGTACCAGACCTATAATACCATTAGATCGAGGCTTCCTTACCCCAGTTTCGAGTTGTTCTGCTGCAATTAAGCAGTGTTGATCGCAACACTCTATCACTGTTGGTCAGCTTATTTTAATAAATCTCTTCAGCCATCCGCCAGTCGTTGTACCATTTCCTTGACAACCCCGTCGCACAACTCAACAAGGGTCCATCGGCTCCGGCGATTCATGCCACAAGCCCAGGAGAGATCCGTGACACCCCGTCTCTCTTGTCAACCTTGCAACTTTGCTATATACTCACCTGGGCTGTTCTGCCTTATGAGCAGTCGCCGTCTCGTCCGTGGTACGTGTTGCTACAGTGCACTGGAACTGGTGGCACCAGTTTTTGCTCGGTCTACATTGTCATCGAAAGTGAATACTTCGCTTTGCGTGCTTTGATGCAGGCTTGAACCTCAGTAGATTGTCATCTAGTTGTGGCAGGATATTTACCACAGAAGATGGTATCCACCCTTCTCATCATATCCTCCCCATAGCCTTCGACAACCCAGATTTTCTGGTGTCAAATTGATGTCAAAGGCATGTGACAAGCCCTTAAACTAACTCTTGTCATCCCTGAAGGTTGAAACCAGGCAATCACGCATTGGCCTGGATCTCGGGATCTATGACCGGCATGATGAGGCTTGACTACATGGCCACACAGGAACTGACTCGGTTGTAAGGTGTGATCGGAGGATATCAGCAAGCCAAAATCCCCCTACTGTACAGACAGTGAAACATCCGGGAGGATTAAACTGTGGAATGGTGAGATGGCTGGCTGTCAAGCTGACATACATACTGATGTATCAGTTAACATTGACTTATCGATTACGGTGCCGTTGAAATGGACCAAGACATTTTGCTTCATACTCTCCCTGTTATCCTTGCTACTGAATAGAGCTGGGAGGATGGTTTTTTTCATACCCTGACCAAATGGTTACCAAGTCCTGCCGTGCTAACATGTCTTTCTCTCACGAGTCAAGGGCTGTTTGCACCAAACTACTACCTCAAGAGCAGTGCCAGTCCTCTGAATTTGAGGGGTCCTGCCGTCTGTAGATATTGTAGTGACCCTGTTGGAAAAGTATGTATCATCTCAAAAGCTAATTCAGATAAGGCGAAATAGCTTCCTAGCTATTCACATCACAACTAAAGCAAGGGAGGAGGCGGGACTGAAGCTGGCGGGCGCTATTCTGTTGGCACTGCGAGAGGTTTCCCTCAATAGGTAATGCAGGGTTGTGATAGTTTGCAATATGCTACTGTTGTATGTTCTTATGCAGGTGGTGATGCTGCTTGTCATATATGACTGCGGCTCGGGGCTTTGCTCAGGTTCCCCGGACCTAGTTTCTCTGAACCCATGGTCCGACAAAAGTCAAATTCCTTTCCATGTTTGTCAGTATCTCTCCTCCATAGTTGACTGATGATCGAAACATCATGACTCTGATTGGAGATGGGCGTGCATATCCGCTGCTGTGATACAGACTCTTGATTCAGTGTCATCCAAGAAGTTATAGTCATCACATGGCCATCCATAAGCATACGTGCCCCCAAGCAATAAGTCCTCAGCCAGCCAAAAAGCACGCTCATCTGGCCAGTCCTACAGGAACGGCTCACGGTCACCCTAAACCCCTGTACGCCCTCTTCCACATCCAGTGACGTGCACCTTCTTGACCCAAGCCCCGGCTGTTCCCCAGGTACAAGGCATCGGGAGGCCGCTACGTATTTCTTGCGCAACCGTAATCCTTGACACAAGTCGATCCTTGTTTGATTTGACTGCAGCTGTAGCATAGCATGCATGGTATGAGCATGTGCCCTAACCTAGACTGAACCTTGAGGCGAGTCTCGCTCATGTAACAGGTTTCGACACACTATCAAGCTTGTTATATCGTGCCACGCTTGCGTTTTCCTTGAAGCTGGAATAGGGGGGCAATGTCTTTATGTTCAGCCATGGAATAATGTTCTCAGCACAGAGGAATCGAAGGCGCAGCTGCTCGGAGTTTCTCTTGGTTTGGCCGTGCTTGCATGTACCTGTACAACGTAAAACCGCCGCTGTTTCTTGTCTCAGTTCAACACCCTGTTCACAAACTTGTCAGCCCAAATTTCCTATGGAAACATGTCAAATTCGACAAATGAAGCCCCGAGGTTGTTATTTAACATAGATAGAGCCAATGCTACCCTATATGCTAGGATCTATACTTCCGTCTTTTGTAATAGGCTGTTTCTGCAACATCAACTTATGACCATGAGGAAGCAAACAACCCGTGTTTTAGTTGATCAATGCAATATAGCTTGCTTGCCCTCCCAAGCCGAGTAACTCAAGGACTTAAAAAATGGCCTCAATCGCACCGTTGATTTTCGGAACCTCGCTGAAGAAATTGTCATGCATGTTGGAAGCAAACAGTAATGCCCACTATGGAACATGCCCTGCCAAAAATCTTGTGGTTGATCATGAGCCACCTTCATATTCAGCCGGTTCACGCCCAAGACGTCATAGTCTTGACCGTGTAGCAGAATTCGTCAACACGAGGCCAGCCAAAACAAGCAACCAGCATTTTGCTATTCCAACAGAAAACTTCCTTCGGGGATAGCATTTCGGAATATTAATCTTCGTCGTTAACCTTGTCGGCAACCATATCTTTGGCAGTGTTGATGACCTTCTCAGGAGGTCGCTCGACATGCTCTGCTGGGGTGCCAACACCACTTGGGATAGGGGACAGTTGCGCGCTCACCACACCGCTGCTGGGAACAGGAATCTTGATGTCTTGAGGCGATCCCGGTACAATCTGAGGGTTAAGACCGGGGATGTGGATGCGCTTGGCTTCATTTTGATATGCTGCTGGAATGATTTCGATGATCTCGTCGCGTGGGAAATTGATTACTGGAATATCCGTAGTAGAGCAATGCATGAGGTAGGCGTAGAGCACACGAAGCACAGATTCGTGTGCAATAATAAGAAGATCATGCTGTTCTCGCTCCAGCTCGAGGATGATAGGCTCCAGACGAACAGCGAGATCATGATACGACTGGTCGTCATTAGCGTCGAGGAAACAATCAAAACGACAAAAAAAACATGTAGTCGGCTTATAACGTACCTCTGCACGGGGGTACCGATGGTGATAGGGGTCCAGTTCGTGCTTCTCGACCTCATCCGGGTAAATTTGGCGAATCATACGCTCTGACATCTTCTCACACACGCCTGGGTTGATTTGACTGAGTTGTGTTCGCTGGCGGACCTTGTAGCCTTTCTCCTTCAGGGCATCAGAAGTCTGCACCGTACGCATACGAGTCGATGTCCAAACGGTGAGTGGGGGCAGAGGAACATCCGCGCCTCCTTCCTCAATGTTGGTTAGACGTTCCTGCTCACGATGCTTTAAAAGTGCCTCGGACATCTTCTGGGCATAATCCCTCCCTTCTTGAGACAAGGGGGCGTCGGCTTTGTACGAATCTTCCTCCGCTGTGGTACCAGCTCGGGCGAAGAAGGTTTTTCGTGATTTGATATGCAGGTTGGTGAGATAGAAGACAATTCGATGAGCAAGATAGTTGAAGCTGACATTGTTGTAGAAGAACTTTTCTCCCGCGTTTATCATCTTGATGTAGTTCAACTCCTTCTCATTCATGGTTTCAAATACAGGAATCTTCATCTCGATTCTCTGGAGATACAACTTAGCGGCCTCGTCGGGGTCCATACCAGCAAACTGCGACCAACATTAGTTGCATTAATAGTGCTTTCACGAGACAGCACCTACATCTGGAGATGAGATCTTGACGTTTCTTGCGTTCTCCCTAAGGATACGTTCATCGTCAACAAATGATTCGATGAAAAGAGTCTGGTGCGTAAGTAATTGTTGATATCCAAAGATAGGTATTTAACTCACTTGAACATCGTGCTTGGCAAATTCCTTGGCCAGAGACCGCCGCCCGTTAGCAGTGGGGTTCACAGCGTCATAAATGGCTACTTGTCCGTTGTCGTGATTCAGCCAAGAGTAAATATCTTCACGACATTTCTTTAAGATCTTCTGGCGTAGAATGACTGAGGCAGGCGATGCATTCGGGAAGAAATAGTCATCAGGAATAGATCCATCAGGACCAACCGTTGCTCGACGATAGTCTCCAAGATGGAAGATACGAGACTTGACACCAAGCCATCCCAGATACCGCGCCATGGATACACATATGTGTCTGGAGACCTGTTAGCTCAGGTTGGTATTGGAATAGAGGCACCGACGTTTTGCCACGTGCGGGTGGCCCGACCATGACAATGGCGATACGGCCAGAGTGAAATAGTCGGCCAGACATGGTGCTGTAGAGTTGAGCGGGAGCCAAATCTTGGCCATGAGGAATGTCATGGATAGCATCAATAAATGTAGAACTCTTGCGGCGGTAACGAGGGGCATTGGCCGCAATCTCGGCGGTCCTATCACCGTTAGCTTCATCACTACCATGAACAAACCGATATTTTTGTTGGCAATAAAGACTTTGAAGATAGAGAATGAACTAATTAATGACAATCCAACGCACAGGATGATTATGAAGCTGAAAGGAGAGGAACCACGAGTTCCTGACATGTAGAAAGCAGCAGTGCAGGACGATGAAAAGAAAGGAAGCAAGCAAGCAACAAAAAAAGACTCACAGAAGAGTGTCCATTTTGGCTGATGCCCGTAGGATCTCCCTGAGATGATGATGGTATGATAACGGAGATTCTGAAGCTTGACTAAGACCGCCCGTGGTAGATTAGGGGTCTGGGTATCGTTGGAAGTTTCAAAGTGCTCGGGCGAGGATACGTCAGTGGGTGATGAATATCAAGGAAGAAAAGACCCTAGGGTCCCGTTTGTTGATGAAGTCCCGAACGTTGAGTGAGTCTAATGGGTCTTATTCAGGGTGAGCCTCAAAAAAAGGAAAGTGACGAAGCCGGTCCTTGCCGGCGGGGTTCACTATTTAAAAGCGAACCGGTCGGCCGTTGAAATAGACTACAATGAGAGTTCCAGTTTGGCCAGGTCCGAGTTTTGCATTTAAAGTGTAAACAAACCTAATAATCGAGATTGAGATTGAGAATGAGAAGTAGAAATTGAAATTGAAATAACAATAGTTGGTGTTGTAGAAGATGGCAGGAGGGGCGTTAGGGATCAGGTGCAGGCAGGTACTGTGCAAAGTATCTATACTCAGCAAGGGACGTCATTTTCAATTGCGGTGTCAAGCAGGTAGTGCAGAGGAGCTCCAAAGCCGTGGGACGGGGCATCAACGGAAGTATACTGTACTTTTGACTACCAATTTGCCCGATCTACAATGAGCAGGTGGGTCGTCTTGGCATTCCCATCTCTGGGCTTCCAGGGCCAGGGCCAGGTCCCTTGTTCAGGTTCAGCTGTAGGGTAATCCTCGGGCCCGTTTCTTGAGCCAGCCACAACCTCCTCGGAATAGTGGACGAACGCCACAGCCGACTCGGCATCATCGGTGGCTCGTGCTCTCCACTCCAGAGCTGTTCAAGCCAGATGAAAATTATTCTCCATCTCCAACCAACTGCGCTCGTCATCACGTTCCTGGCGTTTAGAGGCCTCGGAATTATAGTCGTCTTTGAGGTTATCGCCATAACTTCTTTTTATTCTACTAATTATACCTTCGACACCTAACTGAGACTGCCTGATCGTCTGCATCGTCGCCGACGAGTATCTCTTGTTCGCTCTTTTTCCGACCTCACCCACATTCTCGCTTCGGCGCTGCTCTTCACAATGGCCTCCACAGCCGCATTGGAGCCCGTTAAGAAGGCCCTGCTTTCCAATCCCATCTCCAGCGCGTTAGGAGATGTCCTCAACTCGTTCAACGAGCGGAGGGCCAAGCTCGGCCTCTCCAACCCAGGAACTATAGAGAGTCTTGCCAAGGAGGTTCAGCGCGATGTCTTCCTCAACAACTATATGTTCACCGGAATCCGTGCCGATCTCACAAAGATCTTCAGCATGGCACCTCTTTTCCAGGTTTCTCACCAGTTTGCCATGGGCGAGCGCATCAACCCTTACACCTTTGCTGCGATGTACGGAACAGGCAAGGTAGCAACTACAAGCCATGATACTTGCATATCGCAGGCCGCTGATTTATGTATAGGTCTTCTGTCAAGGCAACCTTGATAACGAGGGTTCTCTTTCCGGACGATTCAACTGGCGATGGTCCGACAAGCTTGTCTCCAAGTCTCAGATCTCCATTTCTCCTGGTGGCCAAGATATGGCGCAGTTCGAGCACGAGTACACAGGTAACGATTTCAGCGCATCCCTCAAGATGCTTAACCCTTCTTACCTCGAGGGTGGTGTGACCGGTATTTTTATCGGAAGCTATCTTCAGTCCGTTACTCCCAAGCTCGCCCTGGGTCTCGAGACTCTCTGGCAACGACCTGCCCTCACACAGGGCCCCGAGTGCGCCGTTTCTTACGCTGCCCGTTACAAGTCCGCCGACTGGATCGCTACCGCTCAGCTCCAGGCTGCTATGGGTACTCTTAACACCTCTTACTGGCGACGAATCTCGGATAAGGTCCAGGCTGGTGTTGATCTGAGCCTTGGTCTTGTTCCCTCTGCCGGTGGTCTCATGGGCGGTGGTCTTCAGAAGGAGGGCGTTACCACAATTGGCGCCAAGTACGATTTCCGCATGTCCACTTTCAGAGCTCAATTCGACTCCAAGGGCAAACTTAGCTGCGTTCTTGAGAAGCGTGTTGCCCCTCCCGTTATGATGACATTTGCCGCTGATATCGACCACTTCACGGTTTGTCCCCACTATCCAATCAGTTCAACTCTTAAGCTAATAACCACCGTAGCATCAAGCCAAGATTGGTCTGGGTGTCTCTATCGAGGCAGCTCCCGAGGAACTTCAAGAACAGCAGGAGGCCCTCGGATCCCAGCCACCTCCCAACATTCCCTTCTAGGCTATGAGCTTATCAAACTCCTCATAACACCCCCGATGACCTGGCATCCCCCCCTCAATCGGGCGGAATGTCTTAATGATTGCCCACTGTTGACTAGGCCAGCACGGAGTCTCGACCTCAACCCACCCCTCTTCTCACCATTTTTGATGTCTTATTAGTCGTCCTTTCCGCCTCCGATGATGCCATGATTTCCGTCATAGGGAGAGACCACACGTCTAAATATCTAGACCGATATAGTTCCTGGTTGAACCCCTATTGTGTGGAAATTTAGCGTCTGTGTATATTATTGTCGTGGACTTGTGTGGTCCTGGTCATGTGTATGAATTCTTTGTAACGCACACAACGGAGGGACGAAAAGTTGGCCATCTTGCTCCGTTCTTGTTTTAAAATAGTTTTGAACAAACTCCCCCCCTCGCTCGGCGCTCATGGCGGCGGCGGTTGTCTTGGTTCAACGTGTTGATGAGAAAGGTTGAGACAAGGATAAACGGGTACGCTACGAAGATATGGCCTCCCTTGTCCATGTATATCTGTGTAAGGAAATAGACAAACTTGAAAATATATGAAGCATTCCTTCATGATGATTGTGGACAAATTTTTCGGCAGGATACGAACGCTTATTAAATTTCTGAAGAACCACTTGTCCGGAAATACGGATTGTTTGACATAAATCACTGACTGAGAAGCACTTCGTGACAAAAAAAGCCACTACGATTGGCTGTCATACTTGCTTTAAGTGTGCTGCTGGCTCTTATATCTCATACTTGCGTATACACGTTCAAAGGGAGCTCTGTGAGAGCTTCCCATGCATTAACTGTAGTGTTGCCACACCCGCCCAAAACGCCTTGCTAATCACAAAAGTTCTGCTGCTTTTTTCTTTTGAAACTCCAACGTGAAACAAACTTGCAATTCGGTCCTTGCAGCGCACCGGCGTCGCATTCCCATCTTCTCATGGCCTGTTGTCCAACTTCATTATGATAATCAGGCTGCTGCGTTACTTCGTCGCTATCCATTTGTCTAAGCTCATGCCAGTGCCCATTGTAATCGAAGACTCCTGTACCTATGCATGTCCAAACATCAAAACAGTCGTAATTTTGTAGCATAATTCGTATTATTCTCCATCTCGTGGCGTGGTTATCGCTATGATGTGACAGCATGGCCATTACATCATTGTGCATTCTCGTTCGGGTTGATCGCCGCTCTTGTTCTTAACCTTATCCTTAGATTTGACCCTTTTATGGCCATGTTTATGACCATGGGAGCGGTGATGTTGTTCAGACTCTTGTTCGGCCGGCTGCTCTACTCCATCTACAATACCCTTCGATTCCTTTGACTCTTTGGATATCTCCGCTGCCAAAACACCTGTGGAATTGGCCGAAGACATCCCAATGCTATTGGGTTCATCCTTGGGCTCCGACAAAGGTTCTTTGCTAGGTCGCATAAGGCCTCCTAGCCTGCTCATCGAGAAGCTAATGCGGTTTTCTCCATTCTGGCTGGTTGGCCGACTCCTGTTGACCAACGTGAATCGAGATGCTGCACGCGACAACCGAGATGCTGTTGATTCCTCGTTAGGTGTGACGGCTGGGGAGTGAGAGTTAGGAGTATGAGAGGCTGACTCAGTCCACACGGCACTGGGACGTCGCGAATCTCCAGCAAGAGATGAAAGCTGACGATCCGCGTCCTCGCTTCTCCGTGGTCTTTCGCCTTCCATAGAAAGTCGGATACTTGGTGGTTTGCTGGACAACAGCTGAGAATTCTCGAGAGTTGGTGTACTGTCGAAATAACCCTCCTCCAGACTACCAAGTCGGTGGCTCCGTGAAGGGGTTGGAGGCAACTCAATGCTAATCTTCGAGTCGTTATAGGAGGGCGGTTCTGTTTCTGTCTCATCAACAGACGGAGGAGAAACCTCTACCATAGGCATGATTTGATAGAAAAGAAGATAAGGCATCTCCTCCTTCAATGCTGATCTAATATCATCCACATAACTGACCCGGCTCTCGATCTGGAGGTCATCAAACTTGACCCACTGTGCTTCTTCGTAATCCGGTGGCGGGTCGAAATTATGTCGTCTGTTGTCTTTCAATAGCTTGGGGGCCACTCGGGCGAACGAAACATAATGGCCACTTTGCAGTGAGTCTCCCCGATGGCAGATTACGGACTGGAGGACGAGCTTATAGTCCGTGTTAAGAACGTTCATATCTTCCTCGGTCTTGGGCTCATCAGCAAGCATGAAATGCGGTAGTCTCAGACTGTCGGGAATGTCGATAAAGGTATTGTGACGCTTGGGTTGACCAGACTCGGTCATGGCGTAGCGTTTGAGACAGATGCCCACAACAGGTCTTTGCTCAAAATTCAAGGCAACTTCTGTGTTATTTTTGGGCTCAGTGCTTGAAAGCGCATGCCAAGCTATTATTACCATCAGTATACGTATCAGACTTGAACAAGATGATGACCAAAACATACGAATAAGTCGGAAAAATTGCCAGGCAGGAATAGTAACTGCCTTCACGACTGTCGAGCCTTTCCGCATAGCCTTTTGGAGCATTGTGACATTGTCGGGGGTAGAGGGACGGCCGTCTTCGTCCAAAACTACACGTTGGATAACACTTGTCGACCTCGTTCGCATGCTTGGCTTGTTCTTTATTTCCACAGTGGTGACCTCGCCCTCTTCATCATCATCAGGGACATTCCCATCCTTAGCATAGGGGGCTGTCAGTGAAAGGTGGAGTCCCTTTTCGGAAGTCGGTGTCATCTCCAACGGAGTATTTACCAATGGTGATGTTGGTGTTGATGCCTCGCCACGTTCTTCAGTAATGATCCGAATCGTATCCCTATGCTTAAGCGTTGGTGTCTCGCTTTGACTCTTCTCTTCCACCCCAAGCTTCTTTCCGTCTTCACTGTCTCGCTTGACGTCAACCTGGGCATTGAAATATTCTTCGAGACAGTCCTCCAATTTCAGCCCCTTTTCTTCAGGATCCGCGGGTATAGCTAGGTTCAAGAGACGCTCATATACAACCTTGTGGTCGTCCTTATCCTTTTTTCCCTGATGGAAAAGATCGACTTGAAGAGAGAGCAAAGGCAGCTGCAAGGTTTCTGTTATGAAAGCAAAAGCCTCCGAAGTATCTTGTTGCTCGAGCATCCGAGCATCCGACCACCCACAATCGGCCAGAGCGTCCTGTATCAACTTAGTCTGTCAATTGTTAGTGTGAACATTAACAGGAATGCGCCAAGGTCACCAACCATGTCTGTATGAACCAGCTTTCCTGTTCTCAGCATATTCACCCACATCCGCAAAAGATTGATAAGCTTGTTCCGATTGTCTTCTTCCGGGAAGTCGTTCTTGAGCATACACTCGAAAGCATCAATCTTGGCAAACATGGAGAACAAGAGCGCATCTAGATAGCAAGTCACATTGCCACGGTTTTCGGCGCCCACCATATCCACGCTGGGATCATATGGAATAATGATTCCAGCTGCAGCTTTTTGTTCCAAATCGATGAACTCAACTGTCTTCTGGGGGTCATGATCTGCAAACTTGGTTGCCATTATATCGGTAACGTGGTCGGCGGTGACATTGGTTATATTGAGTTCGTCTAATCGCCGTAGGATCTCCTCGACCTAGGTAATAGGAGTCAGGGTTAACGTCTCAATTCTTTATGCTGTGGGTCGAATCGTACCCGGGCGGTATCCTTCTCTTTCTCTGCCTCTGCTTTTGCCCCTTGTTTTGCGCTATCGTTTTTGAACATGGCCATGAAGGCCCCTGCGGAAAGTGGACGAGGCTGCACAGCTACTTGTCAGGACAACCAACCTTGGAACAGGGCAGAACTTGGGATTCATAGATAACCCTTCAAACAAGAGATCGAACACAGATAAAGGCATACCTTGCTTTTGCTTGTAGTATTATCGGTTATTGTTGGTGCAGGTGGCGCTGGCGTAGCCGACTTAGATCGCCGACCGGAGCCATTCTTGTCGCGCAAGCTGAGGAACTTTCTAGGAAACTCCTTCATGATGTTTGAATAGCCGGGAAGAGAGGTGGGTGTATTGATTGAAAGTAGTAGAAGGACTCATCAGGTTCAACGAGGGAGCAACAAGCCACAACTCTTCATTATCGGGGGCGCATCCGTTGTTTGAGATGGGTCGGGAAGTAGCTCGAGTGCGACACGCGCGGAGGGTGAGATGAGATTGCTTGGATTGTTTGAAGTGATCAAGGTTTGAAGAGCCCAGTGAATCGGGGAAGGAAGAGGTTAAGGAGCAAAAGCTCTAAGCTGTAGAAAAATAAAGTAAATTCTCAAATTGTTGGAGTAACAGAAGAAGGGTAGAAGAAGCTGAAAGACACAGTCGGAGGGAAAGCTGTACTTGAAAAAAAGGCCGAGACTGAGGGATCAGCAAAGAAAGTCGGGTTCGGAGGGCAAGTCTCAGTGCCCACCGGGGCGCGCTTGTTGAGGGGCTAAAGGGAGTGTGGCCTGGAGGCTATTGTACTAAAATAGAAGGATAGGCACCTACATAGTGGCGGGGGTGGGACAACAGCCTCTACGGTAGCAGGGTAGGTAGGTAAGTTTAAGGTAGCAAGACTTGCAGGACCCCTGTGCCCTGTTAGCCCTGTCACTCCCGTCCGTCCATCGGCTCGGGCTCTCTTTTTTCTTTGTTTTGCGGCAGCCCCTGTCCCTGATATCATGAGGCGTAGTTCACATCTACCTTAAACAATTGTCAATCACCTTCCTCGACCGGTTGCCCGGTTCTATGCCAACATACAGTCCAGTGGCTACCCAGTAGCGTGACCGGTTCAACGGCGCTGAATCGGATCTCCTCCTTGTACCTCATTCCAGTTGTAAATAGGTTACCTAGTCCATGGGCCTGATCCTCGCATGTTTCCACTGTTATCATAAGGAAAAAACGGCCTCCTTGCAGGGCGAGCTAAACTAACATGGAAGTTGGCAGGCGATAGTCTGTGAAAAGGTCAAGTGATTTACAATTTATCGGAAGCCTGTTCGACTACCTAAGCTCAACAATTACCTACATACGTATTGTCATGAATAATGGAAACCTCGCGTCTTGATGGCTGCTCCTCTTCTCTTAATTGACTCTATCTTGGCCACCGCATCATTGTACATGAGTAGTAGGTTCTGTAATCTTATTTTCAAATAACCTACCTAACCCACTCGTTTCTGCCTCAGCTAACCTCAGTCAGCTCTACGGCCTAGCACAGCATTTCCACTAAAGACACTTTGTAACACCCTAGAAGGGCAATCTTCTACGCTCTTTAGTGGCTTTGCGCTGTCATCATCATCACCATCATCATCGAACTGCCACTCGTCATGCTGTCAGGGTCCATTCTCTTATTGCCCACCTGGGTGTGTAATCTTTTAGGCTAAGATGCCACCGCATATCAAGGCCATGGGTACAACAGAACTGGTGACCTGAATAAAAAAGCGGACTTCCTAGGCGTGTGAGTAGGTCAGATCGCGAATAGATAGCAGAATGGGCAGAATCATTGAATCGATCGAATAATCTCTAATTCGTACTCGAACACGTATGCAAGCGAGTCTTGTGCCACATGGGACGAAAGTCCCCTCCAAAACTGAAGCCTATTCTGTCCAGTGTCATATATCATCAGCCACACTAACAAGTGCCTGTAGAGGCAGGTTGCATATTTATCCAGACTTGGTGGTATAGACAAAAGATCGCACTATTGTTTGTAAATCTGTTAATGTGACGTAGACATCCTCAGCTCAATTTTTATCAGACCGCCCCTCTGATGGATCTCTATCTATCCCCACGTGGGATGTTCTCAACTCTCTCTCCATCCGATAAACGTATGGTTGTTGATGTCTTCGGGCCGCCGCCCTCCAGAAACCTGGTCCATTGGAACGGGGAAAGCTACCACGCTGTTTATCAGAACTCGGTCGCTGGGTCGGTCCTTGCTGTTGAAAAAGATGGAGATAAACCGGGTCGCCGGGTCCACGGACATCCCGCCCGGCCGTTTGGGTCGCTCCATAATACGTAGTAGTTTTGCATCAAAGTTGATGTTTTATCTCGGACTTACATGAGTGACTGAACTGTGTCGGACTGTTGCCACCTCCGATACCGACGAAGATACAAGAACGATGGAATGCCGGCCCCCGAGACTCGGGCAAAGCGAAGTCGACCGTTTTGCTCAGGATAATGCTATTGGTGGATTCGTAACCGAATTTTGTAGGTATTCAGCGCTTGCATTTACTGTGATTATGTTTGCTAGATCTGGGTAATTGAGGGGCGATCGGAGTGTTTGAAAAGTGGTGAGATGATCAAGACTGAGCAATCAGATTATCAAAACTACATGGTGTGGTAGGTCGACTCAAAAAGGAAAAGCTGAAAATATTCACAACCAAAGCAAGAATTTTCGAGTGGAACCATTTTTTCTACGCCTCTTAACTTGAAAACCAATACCTAGTCATAGACAGCAGAGTAATTGTGTTGAAGATGGAATTCAATAAAGTTGTGTCTTGGCTGTTCAGCATCTATCTTTCTTGTCGAGAGGACTGACACAGCTCCATTTGACAATGTAAAAGCATTACCAAGTGACTGTAGATTCGAGTAACTTTTGAGTTACGACGACACTTCTATAATATAGAACTACATCTTTCTGACGTTGATTTAGTCCATCAAGGATAAATGAACCCACTCGTTTAGACACAGCCACAATGGCAGATACTAGCCACATGTGGCACATTCTGGCGCTAGCCGCTTAGATGGAAATTTCCAAATCCACGCGACAACTTCATATCTTTTGACGACGAGGAATTACACCCCACGAAGCCCCCCCATAATGGCCACGGTACGAGAAGGAGCTCGCATGGCGAGCTCGCTGGGACGAAGACAGCTCCCCCTACGGATCAGCCCCCTTTGTACGCAAAGGTTTGCCTCAACAGAGGCCAAGAACTCCTCCGCCCTCGCAGACCTCGACAATGCTTCCTCCTTTGCGACAGGTGCACCCGATGAGGCAGCTATTCAGGCTTTCAATTCAAGGGATAAGGCTTCAGGAACAGGAAACAAACTTCCTGGTAATAGGTCTGTAGACCAATTGATTGATTTGACTGAACATGCGCTAATAGGACCTATGTAGATACCAATATCATCCTCCCAAGTACTACCGTGGACCACTCCATCCCGTCCAGGTACCCAAATCCTCCGATCCGACTGCACGAGACTTTGTTCCCGGTCCTTTCAGCTTCCCCCGGCTAAAGCACACATATGAAAGCACGATTGCACCGGATCTGATCGCTATGACTTACCAACACATCCCACCTGGCACAGAAGTTCCCGTTTCCAACAAGGGCAATTTGAGAGAATGGGATGAGTCTTCACCTTATCATAAGAACCGACCTCGTCGGGGACCTCGTGGTGGTGGCTCTTCAAGGCTGGGCTTAGTGGAGCGTCCCATTGAATGGCACAACATCCCTGATATCGAGGCTGTTACCATCAACTCGTTCGCTCCTATGGGCGCTCAGAACAAGGAATATCTGCACGTATGTCGAGCTGTTGTCCAGGCTATCTCTGGCGCCTTCCCTGAGGTGACACGGGTGAAGCATGGCGTTGTTCAGTGGGGTGTGAGGAAGGGTGACAAGACAGGTTGCAAAGTGACACTGAAGGGTGGTCAAGCCTACGACTTCCTCGACAAGCTCATTACTCTAGTTCTGCCTAAAATCAAGGACTGGCCCGGCATTGATGCTACTACCGGTGATAGTGCCGGTAACCTGGCGTTTGGTCTGAAGCCTGACTGGATGGCATACTTCCCTGAGATCGAATTCAACTACGATGTAAGTCTGAGCACAGACTAGCCGAAGAAATGCAAACTAACTTTGAGTAGATGTACCCTGCACGACTGATGCCTGGTTGCGATATTTTTATCAAGACAACCGGTACCTCGGATAGGCAAGGCCGTCTCCTTCTAGAGGCACTTGGTCTTCCCTTTTATGGCAAGGCCAGACATTAAATCACAACAACAGGGGCTATAGCAAAGTGTGGTGTTGGAAACAAATCATCATCTCTCTGTGATTGATATGTAGCATAGACCATGTACCAAGACATATGTATCATAAATGAAGTTTCAAAAAATCCCAGGGCTAATTGCCCATTTCATTTCACTTTTGCTGCCCTTCCTTTCGTCTATCTGTTTTTACCTGCACGAGATGTGATTATCCAACGCCCAACTCCGACCCAATGCATCCATTCATTATGCGTTGATATTTGTCCCTCCGGTTTCTTAAGCCTTGCTGATCTTCTCTCGCAGCCCATTGACAACATCGTCCACAGCCTCCATGCTCGTGGCATCGACCTTGTCGGTCTTGTGACCTTTCTTGGTCAGCTCGTCGGCGAATAGATCCATGGCAGGCTGATAGTTGCGCACCGCTGAGCTGAGTGCGTACACGGCCTTGCGACGGACATCGGTATGCTCATCCTCCTGGGTAGCCAAGTTGACCAGCAGTGGAAGTCCTCCCATAGCAAGCAGACGTTCCTGAGTGCGCTCGTTATTCTGCACAGCGGTGCCGACACACCAAGCGGCCATCTTGCGTATCTCGCGCTCGCTGTGTTTGAGTTGCTCGAGCAGTGGGGTCCACAGGCTGAGATTTGCAATGTTGTTGGCATTATCAAGGCTCTCGATGAGTTGCTCAAAGTTGTCAAAGGCAATGAGCTTGTCGTCAAGCGAAACCTGCTCAGCATCATCCGAAGTGATGATGTCCATAGAGGCCTTCATGAGGTCGGCGTCGGAGGGGCCACCCATGAGCGAGGCCATAAGTTCTGGGGTGAGTTGTGTGGTGGGAGCCGGTGCATTGGGATCGTTTCTGGTGGCATCTGATTGCTCGATACTCCATTTAAGGAGCTCGTTAAGTCGCTTGTCATCCATATTTCTTAGGATTTACGGTGTGTTTCTTGATATGGTGTTGCAAGTGTTGCGCTTGTTGAAGGAATGAAAAAGATATCGATCTTTGATATTTGCTTTACTTTTCAACCTTACCAACCATATCGATTAGAATTTGCCCATTCTGGAATCTTCAAGAAAACTCTAAACTATTCCGCAAATGGAATAGTACAAATCTACTCACTGGTAATATCGATTCTCCGTCCACCGACCGATCTGCTCTATCTCAGCTCGATAACGATATATTGCAGCCCAATGAGTGCCTTACGGGGACTTGTACATGTTTCTGAGTCAAGAAGCAGAGTGACACCAAGCTTCTACCGTGGGTAGACACCGCAATTCATGTCATGGCAGTTCTACGTGGCAGAGAAATATTTCATCATAGCTCCCCTCCAGCTCAGCAACACTGCCCCACCTTGCAAGGTTGCCCCTCATCGCTGCTTTTGCGTCCGAGACGGGAGAACGAGTTTAACGAGACCGAAAAAAAGAAGGGTGAACTAGGTACCTGGAGCAAAAATTCCTACGCACAAAATCATGATTTAATGGCACACCTAGCTGGAGACAGTGGCTGGTTGAGGCGACGCGCGTGTATTGCGTTGCATGTCACAAGTGCAGCAGCCTGGCCGCAAGGCTATCACGATACCGAAGCCCAATTCCCAAAGCTAATGGAGCCTAGTGGGCGTATTTCGCATCTTTAAGAGGCGCCGGAGATCCCGCTATTCGTAGGTAAGTAAGCGAAGGTATTCAATCTCACAGCCTGGCTTACTGGCCGACAGCTCCCACCGGTGGGTTTCCCCACTGGGCTGGGCTGGACAGGGGCCAGATACAGGGGTCTAATTAAGAGTTAGGAGATCTGTTGAGCGTGAAGTCAATATTTGACAGCCTCGTGGTTCAGGGGTGATCATGTAGCGGTGTTGAAGCTGTCAAGTTATTCAAACATCTAGGATAGCGACCTACCTAGGTAGGTACCAAATATCATATCCGCTAAAAACAGAAGGCACTCAAGATGTATAAACAGAATAAGATATCATTATCACCGTCACTGATGATCAAAGAGGATTCTGCACGACATAGGAGGCGAGATAGCTGCGCAATCTTGAGGCTGTTCTCATTACCATCACCAAATGTCGGGTTAAGACGCTTGTTTGGCCAGTCGGAATGGATGGATGAGTGTTCCTCAGACGAACCAGATCCGAGCGTATTTGGTCAGCAAAGAACTCCTCCTTCGATGCTGCAAAAGAGCTACCTCCGCGTAACTCTGCCCTGGATGAGCGCTTGCTTGATTAGCCGCTTGTGCTAATTATGGAGTGGAACTCGGGAGCTGGAAGCTGGGAACCGGTTCCAATCTGCGGAGCATCTGGAGATTTGATCTGGAGATACCAGCCCCCTTTTCAGTTGTTGTAGCCAAGCGGTTTGGACGATGTAGTGATGATTATTCTGATCGAGAAGATCTGAGAAAGAAATTGTACGGTCCGTCCATGAACGGATCTCGTCAAGGAATTCGACAGTGAGACAAGATTCTTTTCGAGCTATGTATGGTTGGGGCTGACCTGAGCAACCAGCCTTCCAGAGATGAAGTTTGTCGTCGATAGACAGATGCCTGGACTGGATGTTGCTAAAAGTTCTATTCATATCAAACAAGCCATAGCTGGTAGAGAACGAATAGTCAACAATGTAGCTGAAACAATAAATTCTTTGCCAAGAAAGATAAAAGGAAGCCTCTGAGGCTACAGCATTAAAAAGTTCCCTAGCTGACGTCGTCGCGAGCTCGCGTGGCGGTGGATGTGAGGTTCTGCTTACGACGTCACCTTGTTCAGAAAGAATAAAGTCCAGACGGTGAGGCGGCCCGTTATACTCTGTCAGGATGCATGTGAGCAGTTACAGTACCTTGACAAAGAATCGCGACTTGATCGATAAAAGGCCATCAGCTACTTCATCCAGCTTTGATTCACCAACAACACTGTAGCTACCTTATCTATTTCAATCCATTCTGTCAGGAATTGGCGATCACGAATCTCTACTGCTGTAGGTAAGCTCCCCACCTCAGCCACCTACAACCATTCCATTGCGACCGCTACAACCACTGGGACAAGTTACTCTCAGCGCAGCCTTCTCTGCACTACAGCTGCCACAAACCAATCAGTAAAGCGGCAAGCAACTTGGAAAGACCTGATTTCTGGTTGCCCCGCCTCTTTTTTCACTCTAGCAGTCAATAGCAAGAGTGCAGTTCTCGCTCCTATTCTAGACTGTGCCTCGTCTGCTCAGATTCTCTACCCAATTCTGGCAGGCGGTCGCTACCCCCCCTTGTCCCCAAAGTGTCCACCTCAGCAATTCGGGGCCCGCCCACAACTTCTTGTGACAGCGTCGCCCGGCGATACTTGTCTCCTTTCCCCCCTCCCCCATTCTCCCGTCTCCGTCTCTTTCCCTCTCCCATTCCATTCCAAACCACTCCTCTTCAACTCTTCTACCCCGACCTCCGTCACCTTCTCCATCCAACGTCTCTTCTTTTCCCGTAAGCTTGCTCTTCCACCTGCTAATTTCTGCATCCCCCATCTCTCTTCTTTATAACTCTTTGTTTTTTTCTTCTTTCTCGCCTTTGATTCTTGGCCGCTAATCCCGTTTCTGGACAGCTTTCCCATACACACACCGTAATCCACAGCCATGGAGGGTACGTCGCATCATACCGCGTCACTGCATCGTCGGATCTAAACAATCCATTTCGAGCATGGCGAATATTTATCTCTGGACTCTTGCTTACTTGTCTTTTGCTCTACAGAAGAAGTTGCTGCTCTCGTCATCGACAATGGGTAAGCTCCCCCGCCTGTCTCACCGACCTCTGGACTACCTCCCCGCCTCTCTGCCCCTGGCCAGATCTGGGCCACCGCATCGTCCGATGCCCGACACCGGCTTCAACATTGATGCTTGGGAGTATTTGGTCTTTGAACTGGCGCAAGGCAATCTCAACATGTCCATGATAGCTAACTCAATACCAGTTCGGGTATGTGCAAAGCCGGTTTCGCCGGTGATGATGCTCCCCGAGCTGTTTTCCGTGAGTACCCCACTTCCTAGTCACTGCGCCCAAACTGTTGATATCACATCCTCTGGGCGCAAATACAATCAGAAACTCAATGCTAACATCGTAAAAAGCTTCCATTGTCGGTCGCCCCCGTCACCATGGGTAAGTTGCAGCTGTCGCGGCAATTCGCCGCCATTTTTGATGGTTGGCCACTGACAAAATTTATTTCAGTATCATGATTGGTATGGGTCAGAAGGACTCGTATGTTGGTGATGAGGCTCAGTCCAAGCGTGGTATCCTGACTCTGCGATACCCCATTGAGCACGGTGTTGTTACCAACTGGGACGACATGGAGAAGATCTGGCACCACACCTTCTACAACGAGCTGCGTGTCGCCCCCGAGGAGCACCCCGTCCTGCTCACTGAGGCTCCTATCAACCCTAAGTCCAACCGTGAGAAGATGACCCAGATTGTCTTCGAGACCTTCAACGCCCCCGCCTTCTACGTCTCTATCCAGGCCGTTCTGTCCCTGTACGCCTCCGGTCGTACCACTGGTATTGTTCTGGACTCTGGTGATGGTGTCACTCACGTTGTCCCCATCTACGAGGGTTTCGCCCTTCCCCACGCCATCGCCCGTGTCGACATGGCTGGTCGTGATCTTACCGACTACCTTATGAAGATCCTTGCTGAGCGCGGTTACACTTTCTCCACCACCGCCGAGCGAGAAATCGTCCGTGACATCAAGGAGAAGCTCTGCTACGTCGCCCTCGACTTTGAGCAGGAGATCCAGACTGCTGCCCAGAGCTCCAGCCTGGAGAAGTCCTACGAGCTTCCCGATGGTCAGGTCATTACTATTGGTAACGAGCGATTCCGTGCTCCTGAGGCTCTCTTCCAGCCTTCTGTCCTGGGTCTTGAGAGCGGTGGTATCCACGTTACCACTTTCAACTCCATCATGAAGTGTGATGTCGATGTCCGAAAGGATCTCTACGGCAACATTGTCATGGTAAGTTTTGTAAATCTGAGCAATCTGAATCATTCTAACGTGCATCCAGTCTGGTGGTACCACCATGTACCCCGGTCTCTCCGACCGTATGCAGAAGGAGATCACTGCTCTTGCTCCCTCTTCCATGAAGGTCAAGATCATTGCTCCTCCCGAGCGAAAGTACTCCGTCTGGATCGGTGGTTCCATTCTTGCTTCCCTGTCCACTTTCCAGCAAATGTGGATCTCCAAGCAGGAGTACGACGAGAGCGGTCCCTCAATCGTTCACCGCAAGTGCTTTTAAGGTATGTGCAAGCCGTATATCAGTCGAGAGCAATTGCTGACTCTTTTTAAGCTACCCGACCGACAAACTAAATCCTCCCACTCGCGCAACGACGACAAGATCATGGAGGTGGCGACAGACATTAAGCCTTGGGTGGTTGGCAAACGTCAAAGTCGAATCTCATATTTACGAAAAGTTTTTGACATGGTCAAAAGGGTGGGCGTTGCGCTTGTTACGAAGAGATGTGATGGCCCCTTTGTTGTAGTTGCGCGTGTAATCCGTGCCTAGGGGTAGAAGCCGAGGTTGACATACAAATACTTTTTTACTTTCCGCTTAGAATTGTTTCAATGAAACGAGGTGATGACATGCTACTTGTTTCTTGATAGACATCCACCGAGTCTCATACGTGCATGCGATTGGTAGTTGAGTCATGAAAGGTGTTTTTTTTTTTTTTTTTTGGTAGGCATTGCTCATGTTAATTTACCTTGAGTATCTGGCAGTCGTGCAGATTGATGGCTCTGGGGATCGTTTGTAGATAAGCCATCTCCCTCTGTCGAGACAGGCGGCGTTTCTGGCTGTGCTTCGGCCACTGCTGCTGCCGCCGCCTTCTCTTCCTCAAGTTTCTTATATTTCCTACGACTCTTTTTCGAAGCACTTGCGGCTCTCTTTTGCTTTACCTGCCCAGCAATGGCCGATCGGCTCCGGTCACCATTACGGAGCTCGTCGACGCGCTGGGCGAGTAGCTCACGGGCGTGCTTTCGATTCTGGTCTCGCGAACGGGTTGCTTGTGACTTTACGACAATTCCGGTGGGTATGTGCTTGAGCTGGACAGCGGAGTTGGTTTTATTCTATGGTGAAACAAATGCATGTAAGTCGAATGAAGTTTGATGTACCCAGCAACGGCGCAAATTCTGGAGACAAGGTGTACGTACAATCTTTTGGCCGCCAGGGCCGCTTCCTTTGACATATGATTCTTCGATCTCGGACTCGGGCGGTGGTTTTGGTCGAGGAGGGAGGGCCTTAGCTAGAAAGATGGACGTATTCGAAAAGGTGCGTATTGAAAAGGCGGCGGGCACACTGTAGCGGACAGGCCGGAGGAGCTGTGAGAGCATCATTGTGAGCCCATTAAACGTAGGTCTTCAAAAATAATGTTACGGGAACAAGTCTTGCAAGACGTGAAGGAGAGTTACAGTTGAGTCTGGTTTACAGTTATTCTCAGTCTACGAGGCTGTGATCAAGCCCGTGCGCCACGAGCAAGCCACAGCCGCCGTGTGCCATTCACCTCACGCAAGCATCCAGTAAATTGAACACCCGCACCCCCTGCAAGTTTCAGTGCATCGAAACCTTAGCACCCTTCCACGGTGCCTCCAGTACCCAATTTTCGGGAGCGTCGGTACGATAAAGGTACCAGCAGATAAAGGAGGGCCGCTCTTCCCTGATCCTTATCCTTTAATCTCCATCATTTCAACGTTCTCTCCTGGATCTCGCACATTTAAGCCATTCATTACAGCCGACAACAACCATCCGACGACGTATATCGAGATTTGCGAATAAATAAGAAAATCCAGTTTTCAAAATAGACACAATGGCTGTTTTTGGATCGTTCCGCAAGTGGCTGAGCCTCAAGCAATACCAGCTCGAGGTCACTTTCAGCGTTTACATGTTTACACCCTGGGAGAAGTTCTTTTTTAGTGCGTCTCCTCTTATCCATGCATTCAACTACGACCTTGGTAAAACTGATTCTCTGCTTTAGGTTCCATCGTTTTCCTCCTCTTCAGCCTGACCTTCATCGCCGCATGCCTCTACCTCCCGCATCACATCTCTTTCCTCGTCGGTCGTGCCTGGTATTATATCAACGGAGAGCACATCGATGTCGCCGAGGTGGTGCAAGAGGCTGTCAAAGATATGTCTGCGAGTGCGCTCTCCGGGACGACGGCCCGTGTGATGGATGTTACAAAGGAGACAGTCGAAGCGGTCGTGAGGGAGCTTTAAAGCTCAAGTCGAAATTTCCTACGCAAGCATTAGAAATACCCAAATAAAGGAAATGAGCAAATTTTGACATGCCTATTGGAAACCCTCTACTCAACGAAGGGGTGGGATTCAGCTTTCAACCCGGAGAACCGCGAGATATGGCTCGGGATTTGTTTGGTATCACGATATTATGCATACGGATCTACTATACTTTGGCCAATAAATGGCTGTAATGATAATACACTTATACTTGGTTACCTCACATTTAAACCTACATCTGTCAATGCAGTCCCCGTCTTGGGTCTTGAGGGGAAAATGCGAAGCGTGTAGATATTGACGTTTTGATCATAACATTTGCTTCTATGAATCTGCAGACACTTGGAAATACGCCTCACTAAAAGCATATACTCTGAGTGAACTATCCTCTCCTGCAACAGCCACCTCAAATGGCCTATCTGCGCCATCTCTTGCAACGGGGCGCCAAGCAAGCTGGTGTACAGCCTTGGGCAAACAGTAGCTAGAGATGAAGTCAGCAACAAGTTCCTTCACATCAGCAATCGGAATTGAATGTGGACACTTACTCCTCACAGGCGGGTTTCTCAACAACATCTGTCCCATCCTCTTTGATCAAACACAGGCTGATCCGTCCGAGTTCCGTACCTACTGCCAAAACAAACCTTCCGTTAACAACATGGGGAACAAAATCAACAGAGGTAACAGGTGAAGCGGTTGGGATAGACCCTGTTTGAGAAAATTGAAGCTTTCCATCCTCATTGATATTGGTTGCCCAGATGCGGACTTGCTTGTCACGGCCAGCGGTTGCGAATACAGGAGCCGTAGATGAAGCAGGTGCCCATGCTGCGTCGAGGACCATACGTGTGTGGCCCTTGGGGTTAGTTTGAAGGAGCTTGTAGGCAGCTTCATCCTGGGGTGCACGCTCGAAGACAGCCCATTGACGATCACGGCCTACACTCAGGAGGAACTGATCATCAGAGGAGAAGCGGAGACGTGTGGCTGTAAGAGAGTGTGCGGTCAAGGGTGGCTTGAGCTCAGTCCAGCGAGTTGTCTCGAAGAGGCGAATGACCGCGTGGTTGGTCGAGCTGGCTTTGCATGCACTGGCAACCAGTGTGCCATCGTGGCTGGCTGCAAGACAGGAGATTTCATACCCGTGTCCATAGAGCTTCTCAGTTTCGGGCCATAGAGTATGTCGTGAGAGCGTCTCTTCGAAGGGCGGATGGTCAATTTCCAAGTGTGACTTCTTGACTATCGAGGCTGGATCCATAGCATCACGGTCCCGATCATCGATGGGTTGGGTCTCCTGGTCATCCTCCACGGTATCGATAGCCTTGTTGGATAGACCTAGAACAGGCATATTGGCAGCATCAGGCATATTCTGTACGTCCATGTCGCTTCCAATGCCTGCAAGACAGTTGAGCATTGAGGCAACGGCCTTAGGCTCACTAAAGACTCGCATGAGTTTCTCGTCAGCCCCTGAAACAAACTGAGAAACTCCCACTGAGTCAATGCAGTTGAGGTCGTAGCCGTGAATCTGAGGTCGAGACATTTCATGCCACGTCTCATTTCCTGGCCTATTCCAGCGTGTGTGAAGCCGTGTCGTCTGGTCTGAACTTGTTGACAAGAGATACTCGCCATTCTTGGCCCATGTGACGCCGGTGACAGCTCTGGTGTGTCCCGAGATAGCAACACATGGCCGCCAAAAGTCCTCTGAATGAACATATTCCCATCGTCTCCAGCTACCAGTACGGCCGAGACAGGCTACTGATTTACCATCTGGAGACCACAAACCAGTCCAGAAACCACCTGTGCTTCCAGTGGCTGTTGTGGCCCCCTTTTCTCGGCTGATCTCGCCCAGTCTTGCCATGCTGACCCAGATACCTGAGCTTGGGTCAGCTTCCCAGATGGCGAGCGAGTTATCCGCCGATGTCGACAAAAGCTGCAGCTTTCCATCAGCCTGCCGTTGCCAGCGCGCACTATAGATCCAATCCTCATGGCCCAGAAGAAGGGCTTCGAAAGTCACCGAAAAGCCCTTGCCAGCGGACTTGAGACGATGGGCCTTGTTTGACGGGGATTTTCCGGGCAAGTATGCATCACTTGAGGGGTCTGAGCCGCTGGTAGCAGCGGCAGGTAGTTCTTCGCCTTGGTGGAATCTCCAGATGCGGATGTACTTGTCCTGACTTGCTGAGGCGAGGAGCAAGTCACTGTCAGGGGTTGGTGTCTCCTTGGCAAAGCTCAAGCTCCTTATCCAACCCTCATGTCCAGTCAAAGTCGCTTGCAGGTCAAACTGAACAGTTTCCGACTTAGCGTCAGCTGTGAAAATTTGAACAGTATCCCTTGTGCCAGCGGATGCGAGTACCAAGACATCGTCTTGATCCCCGGCATAGCTGAGTGCTAGGCACATAGGGAAGTATTTGGGCGTTGTTTTGGCGCTTTGGAGCAGCGTGAACTGGCCCTTCTCGAAGCTCCAAACTTTGATGGAAGCGTCTGCACTTCCAGTTGCGACAATCCATTTCTGTGACCCATTGACCCTCAAAGCAGTAATGCAGTTCACAGCAGCAGCGTGTTCTGTTGAGGTATGAATGGGCTTGAAATCTTCACTACCTCGTGGAGCCTTCCAGAGAATCAAGGTCTTGTCATCTGACCCTGAAACGAGGAACGAGTTTTCATCTTGGTCTGCTTCAGGAAGGAACGTCAAGGCCTTGACAGTGGCTTTGTGTCCGCTGAGCAATTTGGTAACCCCCTTGGGGGGATCCAACTTTAGGATAACATGTTAGCATAAGCACACCCCTGGGTATTGTAAAAATCAAAGAAATGGGGTATATTGACTTTGAAACAACGAGGCGGCTCATATACTAACCAAAGGTCGCCATATGGCAACATTAATATCAGCTCCAAAGGCCAAAATGCCACATCGACTCCAATCGGCAACAGCCGTTTGTCGGTTGGCTCCCGAGGCGAGATACTCGATGGAGACAGGTCTCGAGTCCATTTTCGTCTCTGTCACTTGTCGTCGTCTCTGCCTGGAATCGTTATTTCTGAGTGTGGAAAGATGAGTCTGAAAAGTGTATGCTTCTTGAATTCTGATTGGCTGCTGAGACGTCGTGCTGAGATTTTTCGGAGAGCTGTGCTTATGTCATCCGTTTACGCTTGTGGGTGGCTTTGATACACCACACATCAGGAAAAGCAATTAATAACTACCTCACAAAGGCATGGCTCTTTTTGTTACAAAGGCTTAAGTGAGCACAGTATCATTCACCACACTGATTTGTTTGTTCACTCGCTGTTCTCTCGCAACAAAAGATAAAACTGAGTGTTGCCATAGTTGGGTGACAAGAATTACCCTCTTACACCATATCCTGTTGAGAACTTAAACATCGACACATTGCCGTCCCGGGATCATCACTTTTTACCCACTACAAAAAAAGCAAAGTCACGGCCATTTGACGGACACACAAGATAGGCGGTAGCATCAAGACCACGTTCCTCGATCGGCGCCTCGATTCCACTTGCACTTCATCATGGCTGAACCAACCCCTTCTCCTAAACTCAACATCGTGGTCGAGTTCTCGTAAGTCGTTTCACCAAGAATTTCATGTTCAGTGTATTATATGATCTATCAGCTCTTGCATGCATAGACTTGACTCAGACTCGGACTCAGACTCGAGCCCACCCCTTTCTGCACGATCAAATTTTCTCTTGGGTCGGAGTGTCCACCTGAACCACGCTTGTGCCTGGATTTTCGCTTCCAATGAGTCTCCTTTCTGCAATCTCATCGATCTCATTGCTTTTTTCTTCTTTTTTCTGGTCACTGGACTGACATTGTGGCACTGCAGTGGCGGCCTGGAGATGCTCTTTTCCAACAAGAGGCAGCATGCTCTGGCCATTCCCGCGGCAGACCAGGGTGGGAAACCCGCAAACATTGCGTATCTCATAGACCACCTTTGTCAAAACGTGATGGACTATTCTCGTAAAGATCTCTTTGTTCTGGACAACCACCTGTACGTCTTGGCCACCGTTTTCCTTCGTCTCCGCTCCATTTCTACTTTGTCTCACTATCCACACTCCCCTTGCCCACGACAATGGTCACGGCCACGGCCACGTTGGTTCAGGCAAAGTTCATTTCATCTCCTACCTAATTCAATAGTTCTTGTGGCTGACAAGAGTGGCAAACAGTCGACCGGGAATCCTAGTTCTCATCAACGATGCAGACTGGGAACTCGAAGGTGAGGAGGCCTACGAGCTTCAGGGCGGTGACAATATTTTGTTTGTCTCAACTCTGCATGGAGGTTAGACTGGTGTTGGATATTGTACTCTCTGTCCCATTCTGGCCTCAAAAAATCGCCGCGGGTCGGTCAGTGCAGTCCCCGTACGGCCTTCATTGAAGAATTTCTACCTATATGCGTGCACACATAACTACGCATTCATACATATGCGTACAGACAACAAAGCTCCCTTGCATGTCGAGTTGTTGGGAAATGGGCATGGACATGGACATGGGAGGCACCAAGTGTATGCACAGCCAAGCCCACAGCAAGCCTGTCTCGGGCTGGCTTCAGGTTTCGACACGACGGGACTGAGACGCGAATGTTAGTAACTTCCTCCTTTGGACCATGGGACCTCTCTTTCTTTTCTTGTCTTGTCTTTGTTTTCTCTCGCCTCATCTCGTTTGTCTTTGCCACTCGGATGAAACGACCGTCTCCTGTGGACAATAGATCATGCAGGTCGCTTAAGCGTGTATCTGCGCCTACGCTCCCCGCGTCAGCCAACCTTGCGACAGCCGTTTAGAGCCAACGTCTCTAGTCTCTAGTCAATGTGCATCGATCTCGGTCCCGGCAGAAGCTCATCTTGCATCTAAAGCACACACACACACAAGGAACGTGCATTGCACGCACAAACACCATCAACGGCTTTGTGGAGGCGAAAAAGGAAAACTCCCTTTGGCTTGCATGCCACGCATCTGCAGCCCTCGAGATTGGGAGCGCCTCATATTTCTAAAACTCGAAGGAGAGTTGAAATGGCGGAAAATAACATGACAGGCCGGGCCATTGCAACGTTATCTACGGCGGTGAAGGGGAGATCCCAGCCAAAAGGTCATCCCACATGGTTGTCGACGCAAAAGTACGAAATGAGGCTTCATATGCGCATGCAAGAAGGCAGATCCATTTTCATCTGCATTTCCTCTTCAGCAGTTAGCCACCCAGGGGAGAGGAGAGAAGAGAGTAGAGGCGGGGCCGGGCGGTGAATTTTAGGGGAGGGGGGCTTGTCGATCAAGCCGAAAAGTGAGGCATGCGGCCCTAATCTGGGAGAGTCTGCAGCTTGTATGTTACTTACTACCTACCTACCTATACAGAAGTACAGTGCTACTGTATCTGTGAGCATAGTTACAGAA